>JASANC010005169.1:0-34218 GCA_030248135.1 Theristus sp. LFF4_11
AATGGTAAATGGGAGCGAATCAGTTGACTACAGCTCTACACACAAATCTATAAATTAAAAATGCCTGTGAAAAACTCTGTTTGAAGTTCCGGATTTGAAACTCGAAAGAGAAATCATGGAAAATGTGTTCTGTACACACAGAAACTGTGTTTAAAACCAGAGGAAACTTTTCTGAAACGAAGCAGTTGAAGAAATTCAACTACAACGATCAGAAAAACTACCATGTTTTTGTTTCTTTCGAAACAAACCAATAGAAATGGAAGATTTGACCGTTTAGTCAAGTCTTAATTAATTACTGGTAAATTTTCGAAGCAATAAAACTTGCTTCATTGTTCTAATAAGCTTTTATTAGCTAGCCAGAACAATCAGCCAGAAAATTACGACCAGTCCTATACTTCACATGTTGAAGACATAAACTATTTCAAACGATATACCATAGATTGCTATAAAGAGCATGATCGTGCCGAGACCAAACCATGGTTTCAGGCAAACACCATACTTGGACGGGTAATCCCGCCTTGATGACCCATAATTAGACGAATGTCTATGGACGAATGTCCACAATCCAAAAAGAGTGAGGAGTGGAAGGATTTTCATTCTTCATTTCTTCACTTGCATGTCCGCATGCCACACACCTAGACCCCACCCATTTTCTTTGTTTATTTTTATTTTATTTCTTTCTTTTCTCTAATTTTTATTCATTTTAATTTATTTTTATTACATTTCACACAAATCCCACCTAAATTTCCACCCAAACTCCCAAATTTCCATCAAGCCGGGCTTGCAAAACAGCCCGTCAGCCTTGATGGAAAAATTCCCCACAAAAATTTTAAAACTCCCCCACAAAAACAAAAATTGAAATTCCGGGCACCTCACCTTGCCGGAATTTCCCAAAATTCCAAAGACTTGTAAAATTTTCGAATTTTACAAGTCCCAAATTTCAACGACGACGACGTCGTCGCCCAAACTAGCAGACGCTGCCCTCTGTTCGGGGTGGGTGGGGCAGTGGGCTTCACACTGAACTTAATTCAAAAAAAAAAATTTTAGAAAAATATATAACAAATTACGCTCAAAATTAATCTAAATTTTAAATTTATTGTTTTATTTGTTTGTTTTGTTGTCTGTTTGTTGTTGTTTTGTTTTGCTGTGTTTTTCTTTATTTGTTTGTATGTGCTGTGCTTTAACCCTAGTATTTGTTTAACTCGAAGCGAGCACGGGCCAGACGCTCTCTGTTTTAACTTGTTGTGTGTGCAAACCAAAGACCTTGTTTAGAGCACTTTCTTTTTATTCGGTCATAAAGAAAAATAAGAAGAACGGGAGTGAGGACCGGGAAGGGGGAAATAGGGAGAGGGGAATGGGGGGAGGAAGTGGGCCCGGGGAGGGCCCGGGGGGAACGGGAAAATAGGATGGATTGGAGTGGAAAGGAGATGGGGGAGGGGGAAGTGAAAAACCGGAAAAGCGAATTGAGGATGGAGAAGGAAGGGGACGGGAGAAAAGAGGGGGGGCAGAGGGGGAAAGAACGAGGGAGGAGGAGAAGAGGAAGTGGAACGGGGGAAGAGGAATGAGGACTGGGGGGAACCTAGGGGGAGGAAGAGGAGAGGGAGAACCAGAGGACGACTTATTATGAGGAAGGGTGGGGAGCGAGGAATTTGGGAGGAAAAATAAAGAGTGGATGGAGGAGGAGAAAAATGGTACTGAGGAGGAGGAGTGGAATGGTTGCGGCCAGGAGAGAAGAACGGCGAATGCAGGAAGTTAACAAGATTTTGGGAAAGGAATTGAGTGGTGAACAGAAACCACTTGTGGAAAATGTGTGGGGGGGGAGCGTGGGAACTCCTGAGAGGAGATCTAACAGAGGCTCTATTGGCCACGCCAATGGACAGGACCATGGACGCCTATGCGCCTGGATCTGCAAATTCCCAGAGAAAGCTTGTTCGCGCTTTCGCGCGTGACATCAGGATGGACAGAAGCGGATTACGCTCGTGATTACCCAGCAACAGCAGCACACCTGCTCGTATCCCACTACCAGCCTTATGGGGTGGATACATTCACGGTATTGTACGGCTTGACAGCTCCAAGCCATAAAGCAATAGCAGCAGCCGAGCCGCCGTCGGTGACACACCCGGCGCCTGGCTACGATGATCCAGTATGGCCGATGACACTCGGTGCGTTGACAGACTACTGTCCGCAGTCAGGTGTCGATGTTCAGGCCCTGCGACAAGGACATGTGTCGCACGCTCCGCACCAGTCAAACCTGATCCCATATGCGGATCAGCAAGATCAAATGGTACAATGGATTTACAACGTCTACAGAAACCAGAAACTAGGCCCGATGAGGGCCGGAAAGCAAGAATTGCAGGCCTCGCCTGAACAAGCGGGTATGACCGCCTTGCCGTTCGATCTGTCGGACGACTTGGTGGAAAATACCCATGTCGACCAAGTACCAGAACAAGTGGCACCAGCTACCACAGTGAATATCCATATGTACCTCAACGAGGTCATCAAAAGGGGAGCACCCTACAATACCAAGAACAGGAACGCACTGCCAAAACACCTTTTGGCAATGACGATATGGGACGAGTTGTGGCATGACCGCAACTCATGCTATACCAGGCGTGAGGCGCTGCGTCGACACGTTCGCCTCATTGGCCGTCCAATCGGCCAAGCAACAGAAGTAGTATGGGTGGTAGATAACACCACCACACAACTCCAGGAATTGGTGGATTTCATTCACCAGCAGTCCAGTGTCATGAACGGACACATGGCACTGCACTACACCTATTTCGAGCCTGTCGAAGGCCACATGGAACCATTGAACCACAACGAAGTTCCCAGGTTTTACCCCGCCTCCGTGGCTGCGGGTATGAACTACGTCCAGGGAATCAAATATCCAGTACAGTTGTTCATCTGCGCAGGTGCGTATTGCTTTGCATTCGACCTGGCGCTGATGATGGACGCAGCCATGCTGCCAGAAAACATGGAAAAACGGATAGTTCTGATGAACTTTCTCACAAACCAGAATTCGACATTCCATCACTGGGATGATCCGAGTGAGTTCCTCAAGGGACTCACCTATGCCTATTCAGCGGACCTCAAAGAGGACCCGCTGCTCAAACCAGCAGATTACAATCTGCCCAATCACCTGGACAGTCGGCCGTTGCTCTCAGCAATCGGCTATTCAAACATGAAAGGCGTGCGAGCGTATCGCCATAAACACTGGAGAGACGCCTATGTGCCGCCGACACCGGGTACGGTGTTGGCGATGTTCACCTGCAAGATGCACGATGTCGTGCACTACAACCGGTACGGTCGAGACCGTAATGAGATATACCAGGAAGGCTCATGGCTGATCAATTCCATCACCAACCGAAAGGTTGCCATATCATGGGATACAAGGCCAGGATGGCACTACGCATTCCAGTTCAACTGGGTGGTGCTCATCTATGACGCCTTGTTCATGTCCATCGCTTGTTCGAATCAGTTCGCAACAAGCGGCACACAAATGGTGCATCCACAGCATGTCCACCCGCGGTACGACACGTACCGCGCGGCTGTCGACGTCGGTCTGGCATATGTCAACCGAGTTGACGAAGGACCAGTAGACCTTTGCAGTCTGCAGCCAATCACAGTACAGGACCCAACATTGGGTACCATCCGTTCAAACCCAGTACTGCGACTGTCGTTCGCACAAATCTATGGTGAATACGACAAGGTCGTACGCTTCCTGAAGCAAAACCCAGACGTGGTGCTGACAAATACAGCACCATATATTCCACATCCAGAAAGGAGTGAACCTCCGCCACCACAACCAGGACAACCACCACCACCAGTAACGTACCACCCTGTCGATGTTTGCGATCGACAGCTCATGATGCACCAGTATGTGTTGCAGCGTGAGTGCAAACTGCGCCGCACGCTGACACTGCAGCTCGATGAGAGCCTGAAAACCATTGGTCATACGTCCTATGGCCACTTGTCAGCCATCGAAGCCCAGCTGCTGCGATTCAAATTTCGCACGCTCCAATCAACAGTTGGCATTGCCATGACAAACGCGTCAAGCAACATGGCATACCAACTAGCAAATCTGGTACATTCGGAGCTTGGACGTAGAAACAAGCTCTGCTACATGCGCGAACCAAAACACCAGTGCAAACCACAGTGTGAACCGGCACCGCCGGATGAGTTCAACCTACAGCCGAACCCACCAGCCAGCTACTTGGGCGTGCAAAACGACCCACAAACACCATGGTTCGACGCCAACTTTATTCGAGTTGGTGAACAATACAAGGATTTTCGCAAAAATTCATTGCGACAGCAACCACAGATGATACGACACACCTTGGAACACAAGGTGGTCGAACACCAGATTGAAACTCCAGGAACTTGGGCGAAAACATTTCACATTGGTGGAATTGAACGCCTGAATTGCATTGGAATTGTTCCAAACACAAACCCAGGAGAAAAACACAGATTCGTGGCATCGCCATGCATTGGAAACCAGCTGTTCAGCTGCACGGACAAGGACGTGTATCCGCTGAATAAAACACCAGACGAGGTCCGAGAGGACTGGAGAAAAATTCGGCTGGAACCGCCGATCCGTATGTCCCAGGACTTGGATGCGCTCATGGTTTTGTCAGAGCGCATCAACATCTCAACAGATGAAATTCTAGCAATTGACGTAAAGAAGTACGTCTTCACATATGAAGACATTCGAACACTGGTACTGGCGCTGCTCGTTCGAGCAGCCATGGAGAAAATTTTCCAGAAACTCTACAAGACCTCGCCGCTTCGCGTTGAGAAGCTGGCGGGAAAAATGGTGGAGATTTGCCATCAAGTGCAACACGCACAGATGGGACAAAGCCGTAGGCGAACGGTGTACAATTTCTTCAACCCGTTCGACATTCGAATGCTAGAAAGACGACCGGACAAAGAGTCTGTCCACCGGTCACTAAGCCCAGTACTGTGCAAATGCCTGCTTGACAAAGACGAATTTGTCAGCCAAGAAAAGCTAGAAATTGCTCGGGCGTGGTGGACAGTGGTCAACAACCACGTGAATCTGCCATTGAGCGCCGAGCTCATGAATGCAATTACCAGGAAGGATGCACAGGGCAAACAGCAAATCGTCGACGAGATTTGCCATCGACTGGCCTCGCCAGTAGCACCAGCCAGAATGCCGCAACTGAGGTTGCAGAAAGAACGACATGACAAGCTCCATGGAGAGCCACCAAAAACAGCAACAAAACCTCCAGAGGTTATCGATATAGAACAGGAGGACGATGACGACGATGCAGTCGCCGTCATCGACAGACGCCCAAACCTCCCAAAAATACCAGCGCCAATGACGCTGCGCTTGCTGGCGCCACAGCCACCAGGCACATCAGCGTCAGGTCAACAACCAGTACCACAATTCGCTGCGCCTGGCGCAGTGCAAAATATACCATTGCGTGCGAAAGCACTGCTACAAAAACAACAGCAAGAGCAGCAACAAGCGCTGCAACAAACTCAACAGAAGTTTGTGCCAACCACATTTCAGGTACCGCAGTACCAGAAAATCCAGAAAATCCCAGGAACAACCATTCCTGGTGTACCATTCGTGGCTGCAGCTGAACATGCAGTTGCAACAGAACAACTCCAGCAGTCGTGCTCCATGTCATCAGTGACAAAAGGAACACAACAACAACAGCAAAGCAATACTAGAGTTACGGCGACAACGCAGCCGACGACTAGTGCGTCGACCGCCGATGATCGCCAACCACCACTGAAACGTGCACACCTTGCACCAACAGCCACAGCTGCCGAAGAGGCAGACAGATCAACAGTGAAACCCTCGTGCCCGTGGCCAGGTTATATGCACGCACATAACCTGACACAGGACGAGAAGACAATCACCAGTATCTTTTACGACCATCTCAATTCCCAGTACCAACAAGTGGCTATTTTGCCACCAGCCATGAAAGACAACGCAAAAGCGTATGGCGACAATATCCAGATTAGCGACTCCGTCAGTGTGCGAAGTCGCACGGAAGTCAAGCTGGCGCAGAACTACATGCGTCCAAAATACCGCGCACTGCTGCGCCCGTACTACCTGGAAAATGCATCCACTAAAAAGTGGGTGAATACACAGAAAAACACAGAAAAAGCCAAGCAGAGCTATTATAACCAGAAAAAGCCGTCGGCGACAGACAAGTTTCTGCCGCTCGACGCAGCATCAGTGATGGCTGTACAAGATGTTGGCCGTCGCATGCTGGAAAATCCGCAGGGCTTCTTGCAAGAAGCAGAAGACCAGATGGCAGAACACGTGCCAAATACCATAGCATGGCTCGCACACTTCATGAGTGTGCGCACAAGACCAGGATTCAATGGCGACCCGCCAGATATTCGGAAAATCGGATCACAAACACCAATGGTGAATATGCTCACCATCCAAACCTTGATGCTTGCTGAAAAGCAACGTGAAGAAAGCACAGGCGTGACACTGATGTCCGTCTTGCAACCGATTTTCCTGGAACCAATGGGCGGACCACAACAAAGGTGGAGCGCCGCAGAACAATATGAAATCCTAAAAGCCATGACCACCGAGGAATACCAGCAACCACCGCCGGACATGCTGGCGGACCTGAAGAAACAGAATTTGCCAGCACTGGCAGACCTAACTACCATTCAAGCGGGCAGACCGCCAGACCAACCCGAGAGGCCGAAGCTCTCGACCACATTTTCCAAACAAATGGAAAAGCAAATCATGCAGCGACAAAGGTCGCTGGAAGGTGCGAAAACCATGGAAAAATTGCCGACAAGACAGTCGAGCAGTTCAACTACCAGCGCCGCAAGTAAAACTGCGACGGAAACCCGGTCGACTGGTGTTCAGTCAACCGAAGGTGATATCCAGAACAACAAGTCAGACGACAAATCGGCTGACAAAACCACGGATGATAAGTCCAAAGAGGACAAAGATAAAGCACAGAAAGCAGGTCAGACTGAAAAGCCGACCGCTACAGACATGGAAATTCAAACTACATCCCAGGCTTCGCATGAAAACACAGCAGCAAAAGATCAAGCTGCACGTGCGGAGATCGAATCACAGTGCAAAGTCTGTGGCCAGCCAGGTCACAGCCCAGAACTATGCCCATTGATTGGCTTCAGTAAAAAGCCGATACCACAACAACAGATTGGTATAGTGCCACCCGCACTGACAGCCACAACGCTAGCGTACGGCCAAGGAACAGCCCTAAGCGGCCAAGCGCTGGCGTTACAACTCCAGCAAATCGCCGAGCATCCGTCGACGTCGGGCGTCTACAAGCATCCGCCGCGGACGACGACGACTCCGAAGCAGCACGAACGGTTGGGCGCCGCTGCCACGCCGTCACCACGCCAGCCGCCGCGCACAACACTGCCGGGCCAGCGTGGCTTCCAGACGACACCAGCAGCGACCTACCGACCGCGCCAATACCAGTACGAGTACGACCCGAGCCAAGGACCGCCGCCGCCGCCGCCGCCGACTGGCACGTCACGTCGACGCGCCAAGCCGCCATATACAAGGCGCAAGTGAATGTCGAAGACGGCGACGAACAATTCCCAGCTGTTTGAACGAATAATAACTTTATTATTCGCCGGAAGCTCGAGCGCCGACCAACGATAACATTGGCCGCCGCACATTGCTAGAAGATCGCATCGACCGAGGCCGACTACTGAACATAACTTTGATGATTGGCCGTCGACCGCGATCGATCACACACGAACAATGGCACGAGCGTCGACACGATGGTAGAGGCGAGGACCGGATCCGACGGTGATCTACAAAAACAATAACGTTAGTTCTTGTCCTTTTTCCATCGTTGGTGTCTTCGTTTTGTGCCGTTGCGAGCTTCCATCTGTTCGGACAGTAGTAGGGTCGTGCTGCTTACCACATTGATACTTCTGTGCTGCCGCCTTCAGTGCTGTCTCGCCGAATTCTAGTACCATGGTTGATCGGTGGTGAGCACGGTTCCCACCGATGGACCCCAACCCTAGTGTGATTTTTTTTTGTTGTTTTGTGTGTATCTGTATATATTGTACACCTACACCCGTGTGATACAGTGAAACATTCGAGTTTCATTGTTGTTGTGTGTGTGTTGTGGTAGCCCGGTGGGTTGTTGTTGGCCTACCGTGGCTTTTGTTTTGTCATTTGTTTTGTTTTTCACATTAACCAATCATTCGATTCCAATAGTTTACCACCATTAATTTTTGATAGTTTTAAAAACAATAGAAATTTACAAATTTTTATTGAAAAAAAATGATATATGATTATTGTGTTTTATTTTCACAATTACCAGTTTTTCTTGTTTTTCACACCACCATGCATAGAACACCGTGAGAGGGCCTCACCCACGGGCCATTGTTTGTTGACCCGTGGCCCTAGTTTTTCTATGCTTTTTACCAGTCTTTTCTACTAGTTTTCGTTTTTCATTTCAGTGATTGTCGTGATGCCATGCAACACAATAGTTTTGTTTTTCAATCATAGTAATTTTTATTCACCAGTATTGTAAAACCAAGTTTTTTTTCCACCACCATTTGGGTCTCGTGGAAGAGACCACATTTCAGGGGGGGGGAAAGTTGTCAGGTCCACACCTGGCACCGACTTCTTTCCTCAACTGGAATGTTAAACTATTTTGTTTATTTTGTCACACACCATCATTGTAACAGTTAAACGTCTCTTTTATCATTGGTTTACCATCTTTTTGTGCATTTAATGTTGTGTCCTTGCAACAGTTCTTTGTATTTCTGCATCCGACATCACAATAAACGAAGAAACCAACACCGATTGGACTCGTCTTTTATGATTAGGAGCAAAGGTACCGTGTGGTCGTCCCACATCAAAGGCGACTACACGATCCGTCCAGGACTGCGCCTGACGTAGAGGCGCCTGGGCTACCTGGGCGACAACTCACTGCCTGCGCCGATAGCGACAGGTGTAAGCACTGCCGGCCTCGCTTAAATCTTCGAACCGTAAGTAACCTGCAATAGTTTATTTGTTTATTGTTTCTTTTATTATTATTTCAGTAAGACTAGAAGGAGGAAGCGAGTAGTGAGAGGCCATAACGCATGTGTGACGCTAACACTGCGATTCTAACAACCAGTTCTGTGAGTCATGCTAACAAGAAGTCCATGTTGAAGTGCCAGGACAGTCAGAAGCCTAGAAGTAGAAGTACCAAAAGTCCTCACGTTGTGACCAGTGCTAGTGAGGCGACGCCGCGATCAGTGAGTGGCCTAAGCCGCACTGCATCTGGCGTGAGGCACCCCCTTGGAGTGTCTGCTCTAAGGTCAAGTGCCGATAATACTAGAAATCAGGACCACTTGAAGAGTGGGCAGCCAAGGAGGGATCCACAATTAACAGGCACATCACTAATATCATCCAACATTTCAAATTTAAATCATTGATAATCTGCATCAGTAACTCACATAAGAAAGCTGTTAATGCGGTGTTCATATGAAAGATGGCACATCAACAGTCACGTTTGTTTTTCTTTTTTCTCATTTTTTTCCTCTTGGGGTGGGTTTTTTGGGGGGGTGGGCAAAAACCACTTTTATTTTATTTTTTAAAGAGGGGGTTAATAATACGCTATTTATTGCATATACATTGTATTTTCTTTGCCTGATGTGAACTACACAAATATTAACAACATTAACCACTGTTAATGCAAGTTAATTGCGGAACGCCATCTAGCAAATCAAAACATATTTACTGTGGAATATGTCGTAAATGTTGCTGTTGATTAGGAAAATGGCAGTTTTAACATTGTGGCAATAAAAATGACGCAAAACTACCGTAATCCTTGTTCCCAAAGATGGAGAAGATGCACATCTTGCAAATCAATGTGTCTTCAATTAACCTCAATCAACAGAACTGGCTCCCAAAAAAGTCAACGTAACTGGGCACTCATCAACAGCACATCTCTTTTCATCTTCCTCATCATTCATTTTGAGTTTCCTGTGTTTTCTATTTTAGTTCCATTCCACTATTAGTTCCACTTTTAGTTTCATTCCACTATATCACAGTTCCACACAAAAAATGACCAAAAAATATGACAGAGTAAAACTAACAGCGGAATGGAATTTTAAGCGAATTAACAGTGAAATCAACACTTGCGCATTTTTTGCCGTGATACAAATGCTGTAAATCATATGATTACCAGTGTAGCTGCGTTTGAATTGGGTCGCTGATTGTTCCTCTCATCAGCAATCCAGTTAACGTACCGCCAACATGTTTTTTACGTTTGAATGCAGTTTGCCAAAATAATTATAATGTTTGCGCTTTTTGGTCACCTGAACGGGTACTCAAGGCATATTGACTGACTGATTGCAACACGATGGCGTTGCTTGCATTGCACTGTCAGCGATGCACATTTGCTGAAGTTGATTAGTAGATAGCAGATCAACAATGATATTGCCTGAAAAGAAAAAGAAAAAAACGTTAAACTGTTTTTTGTTCACTTTCCCACAAAGTGCAGTGTGCATAATAAAAAAACATACAATGTAGTTCCACGCAAAAAAATCCATTTTGGTGGCCACAGTTGTAATAATCCTTTTGGTGTCCATACCTCCCTGGTGACGTTTGTGGATGACCAGTAAAAAAGTCGCAAAAGGCTACCAAAGAAGGTCACCCATATGGTCACCAAAAGGGTCACAACTACGGTTACGTTCGCGTGCCACTGATATGCGAAAATGTTGTGTACGGCACTGCACGCACCTCCACTAGCAGGCGGATGAGCGTGAAGCGACTTTGACAGAGCGGCTTTCGGCCGTCGGACATGCTGGTTTGCTTTCAATTTCAGTAATCGTTTTCTGCGTTATTTTGAAACTGAAAAATTTGAAACACACGTATCTTGTATGTGGCGCACGAAGAGTGTACAGGTATGCACAAACAGCAGTTTGTGTGCGTTAGCCAACGCCCAACAAGCAACGCACGTCAACATCCTTTGCAATTCCTGTTTTTGCATCGTGCCCTGAGCGCGAATGGGTGACTTCTGATAAAGATCAGAACCACCAACAACCACCGTTTTTGCTCTGTGTGTTGTGTTGTGATTTTGAAAAAGCGTTTTTTTCAAAAAAGAAAAAGATTTTATGCACATTTGTTGTTATTTCAAACACATGCACATGATCTCTTTTTTCAACCCATTCATCATGGTGTTCGCTGTGTCAGTTAAGTGTCAAGCGGCGAACACACAAAAAACTTATATTGAAAGATGGTTGGCACGCAACGCAACCGCGGACGCAAAAAAGTAAAACCAAAAGTTTCCGTCAATAAAAAATGGAACCCAACGCCAACCCTTAATTTTTTTGTATTTTGTGAGATTTGCTGCATTGAAGTTCTTAACTAGCGTTTTTCGCATTTGAAATGTTGAAATTGAACTAGGCTACCGTCTTTTATTCTCGCCGAATGTTTTTTTGCATTTATGATCGTTTATTTTGGTCCCGCAACTCAATGCGCACTTAGAGATAGGTAAAATGTTTCATGGATGTCGCGGGAATTCAAAATTGGTAAATTGGTCCGAGTCCCCTTCGTAGGGCTGAGTCACTTAGGCGACTTTCAATTGCCACATAAGGATTGAAACTAGTTTTCTTTCTACGTCTGCACACGCTCAGCCGCAGAACTTAAGAAATTGATATTACATGTTTTACATGTTTATTGTTTGCAAATACCGGTACGTGTTTTATTCTGTCTCTGCGCAATACATCCCCACGGTTTAACGTGAAATTCACACGGCCACCCAAAATGCGGGCAGTGTTTCAAAATAACTCTGAACTGGTGGAATCAAATCGTTGATTTAAAAGTTATTATTAAAAACACGTTCTTTTCGTTTCAGTCACGCTAAAAATAAATCACTGGTGAATAATAACTCAACCAGAACAGTTGAAAGTTAAGCGCAGGGATTTCAACTGTAATATCAAAGTTATATTGTTTTTATATTTCTGTTAAAAATGTACATGTAAAACCAAACGAAATTGTTCAGACAATTTCGAGTAATTTCTTTCGGCCGATTTGATGTTACTGAATGCTGGTGTATGCAATATGTTTTTAAAAAATGCACGAAAATTCCCAGATTTTTCTTTCTCATAAGCAAAAAAACGCTTCTCTTGCGCATCGCAATGTTTTTTTTAAATTTTTTTGTAACTTTGCATCACATGCGCGGTCGTGCCGAACCGCTGCAACGGTTTTTCCTTTTTTCACTTATTCAAGCACACTGGTTTGAATCGCAAATTCTCACATTTCTTTCAACCGTATTATGTCTTAACACGATTATTTCTTTCTACCGTATTAGGTCTTAACACGATTCCACGGTTTGTCTTTTACGAATGTTACATAGAACATTGTTGATAAGTGATAATATCGTTTGTGCAATCTACCTTGACGATCAGGCAGATGGTCTGCAATAGATAGAATCGTGTCGAGACCAAGTGCGGTAGACACCGTATGACAAAGAGTTTCGACAGATCATAACTTTTCTGCGCGCCTACAGTAGTAATTCACCGAGAATGAGCTGCAATAGAAACACACCAGACATCATGTGCATTTGCGCGCTGCACATTAAAACGCTGCTTTGTTTGCTATATTGGTCTATTCGGCGGAAAAAGCACATGCGTGTTGTTGTTGTTCGATGCCGCATGGTGAACAATTTTTCAACTTGCGAAAAAAAGCTAATCGAATGTACACTGTACATGCACGCAACAAAAACTGAAACCAAGGAGAAGTTGCATGTGTTTCAAACTGCTCAGCGGAATGATTTGAACGTTTGGAAATCAAATATACCTGATGTTTTGCATGCAACTTGATGCCTTTCGAAACTCAGCCCTCTAGTTTTGAATGTGTCCAACCACTAACACGTACATTGTACATGGTCAGGTCTCGGTGTTTGAATTCAGATACCGGAATATGTTTGACTGACGTTTTTTTACGAGTTTCGACTGTTGTGTTATTCGATTTGTTCTCGATTTTCACTTGATTTTTTGGTCACAGGTCAATTCGCCTCATACGTTTGTTAAGTTCGCGTGTGTAGGCAACCCAAAATTGCTACGTTTTATTTGACGCGTTCTCGCAATTTTTCATTCACGTGCAAAATTTCCACACTCGTGCATACGATTTAGAAAAGGTTGAAACTTATAATTATGCTTGGAACAGTTATATCAAAAAAATAACACTCCCAAACCATGATAGTAGCTTTTTGATTACTGATAAGCTTTATGACAAGTTGTGTAATGAATGAAGAGTTATTTTGAGACTTTTTGGTAGTCTGACATCATGTCTGTGCATTTTTGGCGTGAGTTGTCTATTCGGAAAGTTCCCGAGACAACGCATCATTCCGCTACATGTCAAACTGTTTCTCCAATTGTGTTCAGTCATGTCTTGTTCACGTGAACACTGAAAATATGGTCTTCATTTCCCAAAATAAGTTCAAAGTTTCGTGTCTCTGAATCTCCTGGTTTGCAAACGAAACTGGTAAACAAGACCCGGTGATCGGTGAATGTAAAAGACCCAGGTTGACCAATAGTTTCACTTCATCTGGCATTCCACAATTCTCACAATCGACAATCATAATGAGTCAGTTCTGGTATCTCAGTCATGTCCAGTACAAGGACTACAAGAACAATGGTCTTATTCAGTTTAAAAACGACGATTATAAACTGAAGAACCAGGACACCGCCATGTACGGCCGAATGCGAGATGCGTTCGTGGCCGAGAACGCCCCCGACGATGACGGACTGGCTGCGCTGGCGCAGTTGAACCAACAGTTCAAATATTTCGGCGGTCGAATTCATGTTAATGTTAGTGTCTGTCGTGTGTTAATTTAGTTTTTGAAATTGAAAACTTTTGAACGCAAAACAATGAACGGGGTGCATAGGCATGGTGTTTCGTAAAAATTTATGCCTTACAAGCGACAGCCCTTGCTTTAAAAAATTCATGCTTGTTCATGTTTGTTGACAACGATACGAGTCTTCGTTGCTTATTGGAATTTCACATATTGTTGTTGACTGGCAAATTTTCGAAACTTTCAAACTTTAGATTTTGGCGCGCTTCGTTCTCGCGCTCTCATTGGTCTATTCGATATTCATCTGCGGCCTGTTGGTCTGGATGTCCACCTACGACAAACTGAGCATGCTGCATTTGGCCGAGGGTCTCGTCGCGCTGACAGTTTGGTTCATCGTGATTGGACTGACCGTTTGGGCACACCTCGCACTGCGACCGCTGCTTGCGCTTCCGTACGTCGTTTGGTCGGTGAGTTCACTGTTCTTTTTGCTTTTGTGATGTTACTTTGTTGTTTATTTATTATTGTTATTGTTATTATGACCTATTTTTTTAAACATGTCCCACTGAAATGACGTCATGCGCCGTCAAATATGCGCTTGCCGTTCACAGCAAACCAGACTTTCCGTTTAGCCGATTTCTTCCCGTAAAACAAATGGTGAATGTCGAATCAGTCACACCAAATTGAAATTATAGTGCCTGTACAAACGGGCGTTTTTAAAGGAAATGACGTCATTTTAGTCCGGACACGTTTGAATAAATCCACAATACTTTGCTGTGTTGTCAGTTTGGTTTGCTTTCCTACTGTCAAACGTTTCCTTTATACAGAACAAAGAGGTGAGTTTTAGGACGAACCGGATAAATAAGTAGCATGAACGTCGAATTGTAGCTAATTTTCAAATACACCATCAATTTGAATCAGATTTCTGAAACTTTTTTTCTTTCATTCAAATTCCTTGCACCCTGAAAAGATGCCATTTGTACGCGGCCATAGCGTGCTGTATGTTTCCATTCTGCAGGTAATCTACGGTGTGCGTTGCCTGTTCGGCGCCGGTCACATTGTAATCATGTTGATGATGGGCACCGTTCCACCGGTGTTTTTCGCATACTGTACGTTATTTCAAAATTTGATCGTCAACTATTTCAAAAAGACACGGTGTGAAACCAGCAAGAACAACCTGATCCATCTGTATGTCATGTTTTCATTGTGTTCCGCCGACCACATCGAATCGAATTTACTGACCGGTCCAAAATAAACGATGCTGAAGTACATGTAACTGGAACAAAGCCGCAGCGAATCTCACTTTGCAGATGTGATGCTTGTGTTCGCGTGCGGCGGCGGCATCTTCCTGTTCTGTCCGTATCTGGTGGCCGTGTGGCTGAAGTTTGCGCGCGAGTACAAACAGCTCCGCGAACAACGCCTCAAGGGCAGCGTCACACGGCACGCCGCGGAGGGCGCCGGCGGCGATGTGAACGTCTTCTCGTCGCCCATTGACATAAACGCCTGAATCTACTAATGGTCATGCATTTGATTGTTCCGATTCCGTGTGCTGTTTCCTTTTGTCAAACTATATGATGTCGATCGCTATGGGTATAACTAATCGCAATGTAAACACCAGTGTGTCAGCAGTTCTGAAACGACAACCAGATAAGGACGTGACTTATTCGTGAGTACTAAATCTCCATTCTGATTTTTTGTCATTTTTATGCTGATAATGTTGCGTCTATGGTTTTTTTTGGTTGTTAATTTTTTTTTGTTTGGGCTGTTTAACAAATAGTTTTTTTGCTTTTTGGCCTGTATGTTTTCAAATGTAATTGACTTTCTGCCGTCTTCCTGCTGAACAATTCGTTAATTAAAAACAGAAAAGTTCTGTCGTTTTTAACGTCGCTGTGATTTTCAAGGGATGAACGTGTGTTGAGGTGGGGTTTTCAATTTCGAATAATTGACAAAACACACCACATGTTACATACAATGCATCTGCGTTTCAACTCGCTGAGTATATCGCCTTTATTTGCACGTGTAATGCAGTATAAAAGAAACAAAAAGCTGTCTCATGCGAGATAAAAAAGTTGCAAATTACAACACTAAAAAACTACTACGTACACAGTTTTATACAAAAACATCATTCGAATAAAATTAATACATACATATGACCACACCTTCCAGACAGCCGGGATGGGAATGTTTTCAGATTGCAGAGCATGTTTCAGAAATTAAAAATTGACTCAACGATTTCCCGAGCCAAAACACTCATGGCCATTCGAACAAACAGGCTAATACTGTGTTATCAAACTAAAATGTCAGACAATTCAATTTAAAAATAATCCAAACGAAACCTGTGAACGAAATCTGTACTGCAGCATGAAATAGTACATGTGTGTATTTAAAAACAGAAAATCACAAAGTAAAATAAAATATAAACTAAGCGATTGAAGCAACGGGCTTCAGGAATGTTTTAGACTTTCATAAAATTGGACCGTTTGATATTATTTATCTTGAACAATAAATGTAATACAAAATGCGTGATTCTACAAAAAAAGACAGAAACACAAAATGCGCTCTTATTTTTTGCAAAATTTTTATGCTTGGCAACAAAAGTGAGAACTTAATAAAAGTCAAATACATTTTCCAAACTTTTGAGCGCCGTTCCATGCATAATTAATTATGCCCTTCGAATGCTTGTGAGATTCGCTTCAAAGTGCAGAACTTTAACAAGAAAATTAGAATATGGTGCATAACATATATGTAGTGGCTCGTGTACTATTCCGGCCCGCGAAATTCCGGCCCGTAGAATTCCGGCCCGCTCATTCCGGCCCGGAGAATTCCGGCCCGGAGAATTTTCGCCAGCAAGAACAATATTAAACCACACGAAGCGATTTTTGGTAAATAAATTCATAAGTGATTTTTTATTTTTGTTTAGAACTTGCTTGCAGTGACTTGTTGTAGGTTCCTAATCCTAAGCCAAGCCTTTTTGATAAGGTAAAAGGGTCACAAATCTGTTCATGATAAAAAAATTAAAAAATTTATTTGTAGTTTCTTTTTTTCCAAAAGGTTTCACTTTCCAAAAAAGCAAACAGGACGAACATCATTGAAAATACGCTGTAACATGTGAACATCGATATTTTTATGTTATAATTTCATTGCCAAAATCACTTCGTGTGGTTTAATATTGTTCGTGCTGGCTAAAATTCTCCGGGCCGGAATTCTCCGGGCCGGAATTCTTCGGGCCGGAATTCTTCGGGCCGGAATGAGCGGGCCGGAATTCTTCAGGCCGGAATTAGCGGGCCGGAATCGTACCCCCCCCGTAGTTCTACTACTAATACACAACTATACCCCACAAAGTTCTTGATTGCTGACAGCAACACACGAAAAGAAATACAATCAATGCTAAAAAAGATTGATTTCTGGAATCAAATTCACCGAACAACTGACTGTTTTGATTGTTGAAATTATCAAAATACATGTAACCTCCATTAAAGCTAATAATCACAGTTGTTGCTTGTTAGACATAATCTCTGACATGTGACATTGAAAACAGAAAGCGAACAAACAAACTTTGTTATGCAATTGAAAAATCCAATAAAAATCGCAAAAAAATCAAAAAAATCAGAATGAATCAAATAGATAACTTAAAAAACAATCACGAAGTGCTCACCAAGTGCTAACCAACCGGCTTTTCTCCACCGAAAACTGTACAAAACCGATGGATTCAAAAATACAAAAACCTACAGAGACTCGAGACTCGCAATGCTGTCCACAAAGGTGCGTGCTCGTCGTTGTGTTTGTTGTGTTGGTTGTGCTTGCGGCTGCGCTTCACCAGGGGCCAACGAATGATTATCAGTGGAATCGGGCGACTGCGCTTGTTGCAGCGCTTCGTTGTTCATTTCGGATTTGTTATTGCTGCTGCTGTTGGTAGTGCTCTTATTGTTCAGTCGAGGTCGAAAGGCGCTTGAAAGCCGGCGGCGATTCGCGACCATCGGGTCGGCACGGGGTGGATGTTCTGACTGCTTGTCGTTACTGTACCACGTGCCGCTGAAGTGAGACAAGGAAGTTCTGGCAATGGTAAAACACGAAACGCACAAGCAATTCGTGGAAATTGTTTTTGATATTATTCGAAACTATCACAATGTACCTGGTGGTCGTGCTTTTTGACATGCCTCCATCGGCCAACAGTTCATTGGTCAACTCGTGGCTGGCCGACATCGCCCGTCTGTGCTGTGGCAGGCGCGGTGGCTGTCCACATTCCAAATCGTTCACATGCGACCCTGATGCGTTGTTGTTGTCGCTGTCGACCGCAGTTGACGACGGTGGGGGGGCATGATCGGACGACTGGATGATGCGGGCACCGGGTGCGGTGACTGGACGAAATTGTTGATTTCTGTCGTTCACCATTGCCCAGCTGGCGGACGCCGGTCGACTGGTGCTCAACGAGACACGAGCGGACTGCAGCGGTGCGCCCGAGCTTCTCGGCGACGTCACGCGCCGTTCTGCCGCTCGCTCGCTCATCAACGCGCTCGTGTGCGGCTCGACCGTCAGCGGCGTTCTGCTGTTGCTGCTGCTGGACGCCTTCTTGGCGCCGCCATTGTTCGCGGCGTGCTTGTTCGCGCGAGCGTTGTCGACGGCGACCAGTTTCTGCGAGGATTGGCAGTCGTGATGCTTCAGCAGCTCCTGACTCGACGAGCGACAGCTGCTGCTCGTGCTCGAGTCGTCGCACTTCGCGTCGCTCGGCTGTTGCTGTTGCGGCACGATCGTGATCGTCTTCGTTGAGTGGTGCGTCGGCGACGGAGGCGCCGTGGAGCTGCTCGAACTCGGACACGCGCTGGAGGCGGCGGCGTGTTTCGCGCGTGCCTGATCGCCGGACGAAGGGCGTGTCGCAGAGCTGCATCTGGTGGCGCCGACCACGGAGGCCGGCGGGGCGTGCACCAGCGCCGAATGGTGCACGGACACCTCGGAGCGCGACTGCCGCGACGCCGCCGCTCGCGAGTCGTCGAACGTCGATGCACTTTGTTGCGACAACCCTGCACAAACAGTCGATGTTTTTTTGTTGTTGGCGATTTTAGGCGATGTTTAGCTCAGAGAAGCGTACAGAACGCCGTCGAGCAGGGCGTCCATCGAGTTTTCGTCTGTCATTAAGTGCCTATAGACCCCTCGGCGGGGCTCGATCCACGGAACGCACAGACAACGAGTCTATCGGAATACCACCAGGCCACGGGGGTGACAATTACTAGAACAGTCGACGTTTACAATCAGTTGTTTGATTGGTAGCTGGTCAATAGCGGAGACAAATCGTATGATACTGTAAGCCATGTAAACTTGTTGCCTACCGTCTGTCCAGTGTTTTCGAGCGGCACCGCCGGCTCGTGACGCTGAGGACGCCGTTGTGGCCGGTCGTGTGACGGACGTGCTGTGCACCGTCAATGGGATGATTGAGAAACTGGCCGCTTGGTCGCTGTTCATCACTTGCTGCAACACGAACGTAACACAATGAACATCATTAGAAAACAAACAATAAAAGGTTCGTCCAACACGTACGTTTTGACACAATGGTTTTATTCGGAAATTGATCTGTTAAAGCGTGCGGACAATTATGGCCGGAGTACAATGAACTAAATCGCAGAGAAAACCATTTTAAATAAAATTTAATCAAGCTTACGTGGACTAGAGTTGGCGAGCCAGTTGGTGTGACAAAAAATGGATCCCCCAAATCGCCGACAAGATCACTATCTCCATGAGGACCAGGAAATGGGTAGCCTGCGTATGAGTCACTCGCGGAGCTGCCGCGGCCCACCACAGAGTTTTCGTCTACGCTGACCTGAAATGACTAATTATCGATTATCATAGCCAGTTGCAATTCGGCCGTTATTACAAAATTACAAAAGACGAGACACGGAACAAACAACAACAAAGTTGGCATACTTGGTCGGGATCATCTGGCTGCCCGTCAACCCTTGCACCGGATTCAATATGACGGAACTGAAAGTTTTAAGTTTCGATTTTTTGAAATGTGTATGGCAAAGCTTTTGCGGTAATATGAATAACCTACAGTATGTACAGTATGTAGCACACGCACAAAAACATAAAAACCCAGTCAAGCGACAGCAGGTGATATATGACCTATTTTTTCAAACGTGTCCCACTGAAATGACGTCATGTGCCGCCAAACATGCACTTGCCGTTCACAGCAAACCAGACTTTCCGTTTAGCCGTATTTTCCCGTAAACAAATGGTGAATGTCGAATCAGTCACACCAAACTGACACTTTAGTGCCTATACTTTGACAAACGGGCGTTTTTAAAGCAAATGACTTCATTTTAGTCCAGACAAGTTTGAATAAATCCACAATAGTTGTTCGTGAAACGTCAACCTACATTGTAACCGAACGCCTTCAGAATATCCGCCTTGCACATCGGGCACGTGCGATGCTCTAAGAGCCACGGATCAACGCAGGTCTTGTGGAACACGTGTCTGCAACATTCGCAATGTGTGGAAGCAAGCGTGGAAAGGTGGGTGAACGTCACAAAACCCCTCAATGCAGACTACAGCCCTGTCGTGGGCACCCACTTGCACGGCAGTATGCGCACGAGGTCGCCCACTGCGTACGGGTCAATGCACACCGGGCAGTCGGAGTCTAGCTCCTTGTCCGTCGCTCTAACGGTGCGCGTTGGAATCTTCGTGAGCGCCTTCTTGGCCGCGTTGAACAGTCGACGCTGGAAGAGCGCAACAGTTGAGGTGGCGACAGAAAAATATGGAGCTTTGCAATTTCTTTATTGAAAAATTGAAAGAAAGAAGGGTAGCAGGGGCTGACGAAAATTCAAAGGTTGCTGTTGTCTGGGTGAAAGCGATGACCATATTTAAGAAAAATATTGATGCGCCTAAAATCCTTTGGTTTTTTTAGTTTTTCTTTTTGTTTTATCTCAGTCCTCTGCTGCTGTTATTTCTTTTTTCTTGCGCCCTAAAACTGTTTTCAACGCACAAAAAACACTTACCGCAAGGCGGTCTTTTGCGTGCGCGTATCGAAAGCGCTGCACGTAGTAGAAGATCAGCCAAGCCAACGAGATCACCATGAGTATGATGAACGAGACGCTGACGAACAGCACGGACGCGTGCGAGAACGTGTGCGTAGTGTTCGAGTAGTCGTCGCTGGCGAACTTCAATTTGCAGCTGAAACAGTTTTGTTGCTAAATTAAATTCTCACTTCTGTACGATGCAGGAAATTAATTCACTCAATCAAAAAAATAACGGATTATTCATTGTCCTCACGATCATAACGCATGTGGCACAAGATTGTGCAGAAATTTGAATTGTACATTTGAAAACGTTGTGAAAAGTAAAATAACAGCAGCGTTTTCAAGCGCGCAACTAACGTTCTCGGGTGTTTCAATAACGTCAGCACATTCGGTTCGTCTTTGACGAGCAGCGGCAACACTGAAAGAAAAACGTTGTATATTTGTTTAAACCGATCACTGTTTTCACAGAACACGTATATAGCATGCGAAACTTCGAATTTCAGTGGGAAGAACGAATATAATGAGTTTGGTTGAAACCATTTGTGGCTAAATATGTTTTCTTGCAAGTCCGTCCGATACCACACTTTCCTTCTTTCGCGCGCTCTCGGTTCAGTAAAGAATGACAGGTTGAAACAAACATACTGTCGTTTCCAAAGCCAGATTTGACAATACTCCTGAAACAAGCCGAACTGAAACGTATCAAGCCAACCACTGCACTCCGCCGTCAACCCACCGACGCTGCCCTTCGCCTCCGCCGTGTCCAGCGTGCTCTGAACGTTCGACGAGAATTTGGCGAAGAATTTCGTGCGTATCTGCGCCATTTTCTCCTTGTCCGCTGCGAACGCATTGGCCAACTGCTCGGCCACCTCGGCACGCCTCTGCTCGAACTCGGCCGCCGGCACGGCCACCACGAGCAGGAAGCGACCGGCGTCGGCGGCGTCCTCACGGAGCACCTCGACGACGAGCTCGTGGAATCGTTGCACCAGTGAGTGCGTGCGAGTGCGGTTGCGTGGTCGGTCGCGCTCCGAATACACGTTCAGAATGATCTGCGTTAGCACGCACGATACACAAGCAGTCAATCGCGTTTGTTTTGCACGGTTTTCGATGATCTCTTATTTTGCTCCCGCGACTCAATGCGCGTATTGATTGGTAGGCAGTTGCGTGCACTAGGCGGGAATTCAAAGGTGGTAAAGTAGTCCGAGTCAGGCTACTTTGAATTGCTGCATAACAATTGTAATTCGACTCCTGTCTACGTTTGCAACGCACTGAGTCGCAGAACCCAAAAAATTGACAATAGTGCATTGATGATCACTCAATTTTTGAAGATGGCTTGAATAAACAGTTACGAAAACGTGTTTATCCTTGAAACAGTCTGTCTCTATCAGTCGCAATGTTTTGTTGCCAAAAACCGTTTAGGTCTGCAAATTTTAAGCGTTTTTGTGAGTTTTAACGTGCTTGCTATTCACCATTTTGTGTTGCTCCAGTGCAAGGGCCAACGTGCATTTTTTTGTTTCAGTGGTTTGCTGGCCGTCCAGCGATTCACGGCTGCAGTTCTCAACCGAAGCCGCCGTCGCCAAGTTGTAGTCGAGATTGCGCATTGTTTGCCCCTTTGCGAAGTTCTTCCTGCAACGTAACGCATGGTGTAAGATGTGCAGTGTGGCTTAGTGGTTATTGGCTGTGTTCATTGTTCGGTTCAAATACTCACAGGAACAAAACGTTGTTTTGGTGAGACTGTATCTGAACAACCGGCTACCCAACCAATCAGCAAACAGTCGGTTTGGAAAAAAAATTTGTCCATAAATTTTCTCATCAATGAAAGTGGAATTCTCTTGCGTACCGTAGCATCACGTCGATCTTGGTTTCCTGTTCGTAGTTCTTGCAGAGCAGCGTGTCGAACGGCACAGTCGGCTCGCTCGAGGCAGCGATTGGCCTGCAGGCAGCGCAGCACACCAGCAGCAATGCAGCAGACCGCATTCGGGTGGCCATCGCTTGCGACGGAAATACTTTTTTTGTTCGGTTTTCGTCCAGCTATTATTTGTCAGGCATTATTTTTGATTGACGACCATTTTTTGTACTTTTCTCCCGTTTCGGCCGCTGCGGTCGCGGCATCTTTCGGCGTTTTGCCTGTGAATTTCGTTCAAAAGATTTTGTGTTCATCAAACCATAAATGTAAACGTCTCTGCAAAACATCTCACTGCGTGCCGAAAACGCCACGAGTTGTGGAAGCACATCAACAGTGCGCAGTGGTGCACGTTGGTCATTTTTCATAACGCTTGTTTTTTTCTGAACGAAACCAGACTGCTGCGAATTTGAAGAACAGGCGAACAAAAAAATGTGAAAAAAACGTGGCTGAAAGAAAAATAAACGTGAAACGCGGCGCTTTACGCACAAACATCATAAGAATAACGAAAACATTTTTTGCACTGTAAAACTGGTTGGTTGGTGTTTTCTTTTGCATTAGATTTCTGTTTTTGTTTTACTCCATCATAAATGTTTTTGGCACACTTCCTTGTTTATTCTTGCGGGATACTGCTTCCTCGGTGGTTGAAACTGCCATGGTGATCATTTTTGACATAGAGGTTTTCTGACATTTCATTTTCAACACCATTTTTAATGACAGAAATAGTCCTTCAAGCCGATAAACCATTTTGGCTCAAAGCATTTGATCCGGTGAAAAACCATTGCTTTCGTAAACTTTTCACGTTTTCAAGCTTGTCTATGCAATAACTCAGACGCACAACGTAGGACAGTAACTTTGAACTCTAGCAGAACAACAAAGCATAAAAGCAAAGCGTACGATTCAATCAACACTTTCTTTTTTTCATGTTCTGCTGATTCTGCTGACAAAAAAACGGGCAAAAAATTGAGATGGGAGTGAACACATGAATGAAGGAAACAAAAATATTGCATTTGGTGCAAAAAAGCGCTGCTTGAACCTCGGGCCATAGGAAGCTTCATGCACAGTTCTGCGCAAACAAATTGTTTAAAAGGACCATGGAAGTTTCGTGGCACAGAGACGAAGCGAAGCGTCAATTATCAAAATCGCCAATGTCGGATAAAACTGAAAGTTTTGGAATTTGGACTTAGTTATTTTGCAATCCTCACCACCATTTCTCTGAATCTGCATTAAAAATAAACAGAAAACGAAATTGAAAAAGAAACACGAAAACAACTTAGCGCGTCGGAGCCAAATCGCACGTCGGCGAATGACAAAAAAAATATTCCATTTTTGAAAGCTTGCATGTTTCTGAAAAGCACGCACCACCGAGAGAGGAAAAGAGAGAGAGAGAGGCAAAGTTGCGTTTATCGCATGCCTTGACAACCAGGAGGCAACCACGCCACGCCACGCCACGCCACACACTGACTGGAGTTTTTGTTGCTGAAGAGAGACAGAAATGCTGCGTTGCAGGCAGCTTTTGTCGGTCGCCGTGTGCTTTTGGTTGTGGCACTTTGCGGCAGAAATCAACCATGTGCGTGCGCTTCGGTTACCGTCGCGATGAACAAATCGGCAAACTTTTTGCTTATTATTATCTTTTATTATTTCGGTCGCGACACTCAATGCGCGCATAGATAAAGGAGGATTTAGCAATTAGTTTTTTTGTGCGTACGCACGGACACGACACGTAAAAAAATGGCCACGCAATTTAGAAATCGTGTCGCATGTGTGCTATCTTGATGCATTACGGACATCATTAGTTTGCGCACGGGATTTAGAACGACGTTTGTGCGTACGGACGAAAAACTAAATGATGTTTCCGCCTTAAACCAACCAACAGTTTCATGCATGACGCGGGAATTCAAAATTGGCAGTGACCGAGTGCCCGAAATAGCGCCGAGTCACTTAGGCTGCTCCGAATTGCCACATAAAGGTTGAAACTAGTTTCCTTTCTACGTCTGTAAACGCATTCAGTCGCAGAACCTAATAAATGACAATGCTAATTATTTTTTCAGAGTAAGACCGCAAATCTTAATCATAAAAAGCGGTACTGACTGCGAAGAAACCAATCATCAGTTAGAGCGTGTACGAAGCATGAGCGTCCAAGGATTTTCAGGGACACCAAACATTGAAAGTGAATACGAAAGCAAGAAACTGAAAAAAAAACAAAATGGCAAGATTAATGATAAACAAAAGTCAAAAGAATGCGCAAGAGGCTGGAGAGCACACAAGAATGTACCACATAACATCACAAATAAACTTTTTTCGCCTCGAATTCATCAAAACTACAAAAAGTCGCAAACAAAAGCCCATTTTACTGTTTTGCCGATTGATCAGCCCAGCCGATCATGTTTCGCAAACGATTCAACAAGCTGAATATTTTTGAACACTTTCGATACCACCAAATATTGAAAAAATCTTCATCATAATAATTTTATAAGAGCGTGTTCAAAGCACGTTCAATGAACAAAAACAACAAGAGCGTACCATAGATATTGAACGTTAGTACGAGACATACTTTCAGTCGAAATGTCAAAAGCGAGGAGTAAAACAGGGGCTGCTTTCAAGAGGAGAGAACGCAGCAGCGCAATAGAGCACAAAGCGGCAGCAGCCATAACCGGTGGAATAAAGCGTATAACTCTGATTTGTTGCAATTCGTCAAGTCCTAGCGTGTGATTTTGATTCTTTGAAAATATTTTTGTTCATAGAACTTGAAGATAAATAATACGATTTATGAATTTTTTTTGCATTCAATCACCTTTTGACGGACACTTTTCTCACATGAAATTTTTCACCAATCAAACCAAAATTGTCCCACCAAATTTGTAGTTTGTGGGTTGTCAAAATGTGTTTTTGAAACTGAAAAAAGAAGACAAAAACTCCCTGCTGTTATATTCAAACTCTATGTGAATCCTATGTTTCAAGAAATTAACACGTTCAGTCATCAATTCTTGGAGACCGGTAGCGTTTTGAAACAAAAGCACGCTGAAAATACGATCAGCGCAACACACACACGCCGAATGCTTGCTTTCGAATGCGCTAACCAAACCACTGTGCTACAGCTGTGGCTTGTATGCTAACATGTAAGCTGACAGTGGCTTATATTGTGCATATAAGAGTAGCCAGGATACGGCGTTGAATTGCGGCGTGTATGCTTCGGGGCTGATAAACCATAGTAAAAACTAAGAAATAAGAATTCAATTTAGATTCTGGTAGCGACATAAAATCTCGTCATCTGTTGTTCGATAATCAAGAAAAAAAACGAAAATAGCTTCTCAACTCCAACTTGCTAGCATTTATCCCGTTCCCCGAAATTACCACCAACTTTTGCAACGCCGAACCGCGCCTGACAGCAGTGTTGTTATCAACCATGGATCAATAATCCAAAAGCTATGTGTCGCAGTTTATAGGTTGCACAATTCCTAGATGTGGAGCTTTGAATTCCTGAAATTCATCTATCTGCTTGCAGAATATTTCCCCAATCACCACGCCAAAGCACCGGCTGAAATTTTCAGTGGATTCGGTTGACACTAAAGTCTGATAGAAAAGCTCAGACGATAACTTCGAACAACTGACTGCAGCTTGTATCTGGAAGAAAACATGATTGAAAGAAAACTGACTTGGCGGTTTCGCCAATCTGCACCGCGCTAAAAACGGAACTGTATAAGATGCATGCATGCATGCGTGACAAGCATATAGCTAACCAGAAAAAGCTTCTACTCTAGCTGCGTCTGTGCGGTTTTTTAGTTGAAAAATAACGGACAGCGAAAAAAGGTGGAAGCTGCAGACGAGAGAGGGGGAGTGCACGTCATGTGCGTGCACGTGGGCTTGTCACTCGAGAGACACGAGCATTTGCTCGTTATCACAACACTTCCGGGGGCTGCTCACTGTCGATTGCGAACAAAATGCACTTCGCTGGTTTCGTGTTTATGTTGTTGTTTTTGTGTTATGACCGAGAAATGATGCTGAAGAAAAGCCAAATTCAATAATATATATAGAGATACGCTCAAAAATTTTAAAGCCATTCCTCTCTGAAAGTACATAATGCTGCAGCAAAAATACGGGGTGGGCCAAAAGAAAACTGCCGGATTTCAAATCGAGCGATTGATCAAAGCGATTTCAAATTTTATATTTTTTGACAATTTTTGTGAAAAAATGAAACGTTTCAATTTTTGACTAGCTGTGGAAAAAGTGCAACTCAGTGTTACTACTGCCATTTAGTGTTGAAAACATTTGACACGACTGGGGTGCACTGCAAACAAACCGATATTGAACTTTTAAATTGAACAAATGTATGTAAGCCGGTGTGCGTGTAGACTGCACCAGAAAGTATCTTTTTTGCAGTATTATAAATTTTGGCACAAATTGTGGCATGGAATGAATTTAGGACATAGTACGGGACGGGGACATTGAATTCTGTTTTTGGCAGACTTTCTTTAATATTGTTTCTAGAATTTTCAGTAGAAAAGCTCGGCAGGTGCGTACAAATCTGTGCACTTGCACCGCAGCTTTCTCTCAATTTTCATGCTTCGATTAGCCGAACAACTATTGTACGTACTTTCATTCAATTGAGAAAAGGTACGAAAGGTATGAGTAACCACGGCAGGTGGCATTGTGCAGTGTCAGAGTTTCGTTTCGTTCGTGAAGTATGCAAAGTGTTTTGGTTTGTTTCGGTTGGTTGCAACTGAGCGGTGAAGTGTCACATTCGAAAAGACACACTGCATACTGTGTGGCGTTAACTGGCAGAGCTGCACAATACTTTTGATGAAACACATACAGAATGCCCGAGTAAACATGGCAGTTTTTTTCAGGGTGCAAGGAACGCGCCAAACTTGAATGAAATAAGACAAGGGTGTTCAGAAACCAATTGTACAGTATGCAGAAACGTGTCAAATTCGGCGTCTTCTTAACCAATTGATTGTTCATGGTGTTCTGTTCATTCTTTCTCCTTTGAACACACGATTGGAAATTATCTGGGCATTCTTGAAAAAGACGACTCCTAGTCTGCAACTGATCATCCCGCCTTGATGGAGAATAGAAGGACTGTCTTATTTATTCGGCCATACTGCACTTTCATGTGTTGTCTACAGCAGCAGTTTTTTTGTTTTGGCTTGACACACAACAAGCGCATGAAAATTTGACTGTCTGCGAGTTCATGAATGAGTCGCTGTATTTGTAAAAAAGCAATGAAAAGCGCAGTGCAACTTTGCAAGAGAAGTTCATGAATTGTTTCACATCCACTGTGATTTGACCGGCGATACTCAACAAAAGTTACTTAGTATGAGTCACCAGACAGGCAAAAATCAAGGATAATTTTTGCTCAGGGGAAAAAGGAAAACTTGTTGGCTGTAAACATTTTTTGTCCTTCATCAGCTTCTCCAAGGCGAGTTGCTGAGTCACGTACAACCGTTTGTTTTGCGTTTTGGAGATTTCATGAATGCTACGCACGTGAGAAGACACACGAGATTCGAATGGTTAATTGAATAGAAAAGTAAAATGGATAAAGTTTGTGATCACATAAAACAATTTGCGCATTATCAAAGAAAAACAAAAATATGCACACGGAAATGAACTGAACTCATCTCAAAATGGACAAATAAAAAGTGCTGATCAGGAAACAAACAATGCGTTTTGAAGGTAACGAGGCTTGGCGCGGCGCAGAAAAAAATCATGAGGTTTATGCAAAAAGTTGGATGAATCGATGAAAGACACGAAAGCTACGTTTTAGTTTGTTCATTGTCACCCTCTCGGTTGATTGTCACCATGAGGTTCAAAGCATTTTTGGCTGTCTAAAATTCAAATCTAATAATGCTGACTCGAAAGCCAGTTCAAATCAGTGCGCCACAAACAGATTGACTGTATCTTGAATTGCACCAGCAGCGCCCACATGTTGCAGTGTCAACTTTAGAATGCCGCGGGCAAAGCAAACAGTTCTCTCCTGGTTACATTTCCCGGGTGAAGTAACCAACTACTCTTTTCGTCAACAGACATTTTTTTGAGATGATAATTTTGCTGAGTGATGATGTTTTTGTGATTTAAGATGTGCATGCGCGCGCGTGTTTTGTTGCACACATCGATGCTGTGAAATTTCAAACAAAAGGTTCTGATGAAATTGTTGAGGGAAAAATACAGCGTTTGCATGAGAATTTGACTCGAAAAACAACGTGGCTCTTTTTTCTCACGTTTTCTTCGTTTTTTTAGAAAACTTTACGCATGTTCAGCATATAACAAAGCAAAATAGGCCGTTTGTTAAAAAATTTAACCGTGAAAAATTAGTGTGCGCTTTTCAAGTGAGGCTTTTCAAGAGTAAACTGCTGAACTGAAAGTAATTTTTCTGAAAAAAACGCCACCTTTTACAAATAAAATCAAAAATGCGCTATTTTTTAAATGCACCTGACATAAAAAATTGGGGTGCGGTATTAAATTTTGCTTGTTTTAAAAAAGGCCGAGCTACTTTTGAAATAGTGTGTACACATATTTTTTCAAATTCTTTTAGTTATCAAGCAGAAACTTGCAAAATCAATTCTGGATTTTGAAAATTACACAATTTTCGAGTTTTACATAAACGCGGCACGCACTTTATGAGTGCACTTTTGAATTGGTTAGTTCCGATCCGTCGTTTGATAATGATAATAAACTTACCTATTTGAAAAAATTGAGTGTAAGTGTTTATGAAAAGGTCCATATTTACACTGTTTACGCATTGGGGGCGAACGGATGAAACAAGATGAATTATTTGTTCGCCGATGTTTGTTTGTTTTTCAACTAGTTTTTTAACGCAAATCCAAATCCGGCAGTTAGTTTTTTTTCTAGCGACTTCTGAAAAAAAGTTTTTTTTAAATTTTTTCTTTGGAGAACTGGCAAAAACGGAAAGTGATTCAGAGGATACATTATACCGTATTACCTCTATTAAACCCCCATGGGGGTTTATTTCTTCAGCGACTTCTGGGGGTGGGGGTTTATTTTGGGGGGGGGATTATTTTTGGGGGGGGGTTTATTTGGAAACCATTTTTAGAGGTGGGCAAAATGGCAAAAATACCTTCCATGGCAGGAAGGAAGTCGCAGAAACTTCTACTTTTCACAGAGATTTCCTTTGGTAACAGCCTTTTGTAATGAAATTACCGCCAACTCATCCCTTTGAGGCCTTTGGTAGCACAATTTCACCAATGTCACTGCATTCAGCCACTGAATTCGCTAGGTATGTGTTTCAAACAGGTTTCTAATAAACCCCCATGGGGGTTTATTTTGGGGGGGGGATTATTTGGAAACTTGTCGAGGGGGTGGGGGTTTATTTTTTGGGGGGGGGGGGGGTTTAATTTTGGGGGGGGGGGGGTTAATACGGTATCTACCGACTCAAAATCTGGTATATGAAATCATGTGCTAATGTGCCATTTTCAGCGCAACACTTTTCATGTAACGCATATTTGACGTAACTGTTGACTCAACTTCTGGCGTTTCGAGGCATTGCGGCCTCTTGCATCGTCTCGGGACACGCAACGAACGCAAATGCGGTTATTATTCAGAACAAAATGACGCAACGTTGTAAACAAGAAAATTAGTCCTTTATCAATTATTCAATACATCTGATGAATTTAGCAGCGCTGATTAAATGAACTGAACTGAATGAGCGCCTCACAGACTTTCAGTAAATAATTGGGTCTCTGTTCAGTCGAGCGCCAGTAGCTGTATGATAAGACATATGACATGAGGCATATGCCCATCTGTAATTGCATGTATCTATGCTAAAAGTTTGTTCCATTCGATATTTACATATTACATATGATATTCACAGAAGTACAGAAATTAAATCACACAGATATTACTCTTTAAGCGATTCATAAATAAAAATACTCGAAATTCATTTCGTTGTTTCAATTCTTTGAGTGCGCACATGCAATGAATCCACACGAGCGTGTGCGTGTTTTTTGGTGAATTATTTTTTTAACCTTGAAAGCGGTTATGAAATTGCGGCGCAGGTGAAAAAACGACATTGCATGTTTGTGCGACCGAAAAAAGCAAAAGCACGTGGTCTCGGTGCAGGTGGTTCGTATCTTTTGCTGATTATTGATGATTACGCAGTATGTTTTGAGAAACTGAGGCCCTCGAGGGAAACAAAAACTGGATCGCGGTGCACATGCTTTTCAATGAGTTATCGACTTCCCACTTTTGTTTCACCTGCAAAAGCGATCGGACGTTTGACTGCACGTTTTGCGTTGGCGTTGTCAGCTAACGTCACTTGTTTCCACCAGCTGGCGTTTCAAGTGTAAACGTGACACGATTTTTATCTTATACTGCCACATTTATTATTTTGTTCCAAACCTTTCACAAACAAAACAAAGTGCAAGTTCTTATCGCTCGATGAAAAGAGTGAATGGCAAGCATGCCGAAAGGGAAAACATTGTAAAACCGAACAGCATGTGTTTGTGTTGTTTTGGTCAGCAAAACAATCACGTCACGTCAGTACTCCAGGAAGAGCTATAAGCAATAATTCGCATGCAGTTTTATGCAAAAACTTTTTTGTTTGAAACATGAAAAACTTTGTGGACGATTTGAACGTTTTTGGTTTGCGCCGACTTTTCTATTTCGTAACACCAGATGAGACGCGCTTCGAGAACGCTTGGGAGGTGCCGAATTATTTTGACATGGTTTGTGAGAAACATTCATTCATTTAGAATTTGAATGTGAAAAATGAACTGGTGAAACAAAAAACATGAAACAATACATAGAAATATGTTAAGGAAAAAGTTATGCGAAGATGCATACCAAGCTTACCGTCGGCAGGCTAGCATCTTGCTACATCGTACAAAAATACAAACTTATTTAGGGAAATAGGTATTTATAAATTATAGACCCAATTTTTAATAGAAAATTAAACCAAACATAAACTCAAAAACTTCAAAAACTTGAGCTCACCAATTTTTCAGGCCATCCCATGGTTCCTATCGCTGGTTGTGATTGAATTCGTGGTGTTACAAATCCAGGAAAACATCACGGTTACCAGCTGAATGACACGGTTACTTCAATCAGCGCTGGACTGCTATCGATGTTGTCAAAGTACAAGAAATATGTTTTGAAAGGGCTTTATTAAATTAAAAATGGCACGGGTTGCAGTTGAAAATGACACTGCAACGAAGGAAATAATCAGCAGTAGTCGGTCATTTCTCTTTCATTGCATTTCCAATTGCCATTTCTGTGAACTGATGATTTGTTTCTTCTGTTTCTTTTCTTCCCGTTCGGTTTTCTTCTTTCCATTAGATTATTCATCCGCGGCCTGGGTCTGTACGTCTACACGCACATCCACACTCACTATCGATTGGTGGATTTGAGATGGGACTCCAGTTGGACGTGGCTGTTGTGTTTCATCACTCAAGATCTTTCTTATTACGTGTTGCATCGCGCGATACACGGTTCGTGGACGTTTTTGCTTTTCAGATTCGTCGTGATTTCACTCAGAATACAAGAGAACAGTAGTGTTTTTTAAGTAAAGACCATTTTGATAATTCCCTGTAGTTTCGGTTGTGCTGCTGGCAGCGGGGCACCACGGAATGCGTCGGCGATACCAAATATTTTGCGTTTTGATGCAAAACAGGGGGTGATTGGCGAAACAAGGTCGTCAACACCGTGTCAAAGTTATCATTGATAGTAGCACTAAAACCTAAAAAGGTTGCTAACTCGTTTCGCTTCAAAGCAGCAAACCCCAATCATTGTTTTTTCTTTCCAAGCTAGTCGATTTGATGACATGAAAAAAGCACACTTCAGAATGCGGCATCCTGTGGTCATTCCACCAAATGCACCACAGCTCCGAGTACTACAATCTTTCGACAGCGTTGCGTCAGGGCGCCGTGCAGGAGTTGGCTGCAATGTGGTTCGAATCGTTGCAAGCGCCATTCATACCGCCTTCCGTGTACATCGTTCATCGATACCTGAACATTCTCTACCAATTCTGGCTGCATACTGAGGTGAGGAGACTGCAATTATTGAGCTTTGCTGCGCTATGATTGGTTGATTGCAGTGATACGTGAAACCGAATATGGCTTCCGTTGTCCATACCCAAAACTGTGTCCCATTGACCAATCGGCTTCGGTGTCACACCAGCGCAACGGCACGGCATGTAATCGGGTATTGTCTTTTGTTTTAGTGCTGCGGCACAATGCGCTTGCCGACGTCGAAAGAAAATCAGTTTCATGCTTCATGCGGCAATGCGGAATGGCCCTCAGTATCTCGTATCTCGGGGACTCGCGTCACTTCACCAATTTTGAATTCCCGCGTCAATCATAAAACTGCCTACACATCTCTATGTGCGCAAAAACCAAAGTCAAACAACATACCGTATGATGCATGTTTTGGCGCAACGATATTGTGCAATTTATTTCCGCAAATTCAGTTTCACCAAAAGCGCACCGCACCGAAAATTACGGCGATTGCCGGGGTTCGGGGTGGTTGGCTTCAGCGCTTTCGTGAAACGTTGAGTTTCAGGCTCAACTGAACCTGTTGTTATGTCAATGGTGATGCAAAAAGCCGTTTCTCTGGATGATCAGACAGTCGGCAACCTTGGTCCGTTGGAATGGATCATCAACACTCCGTCGCATCATAGTGTCCATCACGGGCTAAACGCGTACTGCATCGATAAGAACTACGCGGGCACGCTGATCGTTTGGGATCGACTGTTCGGCACGTTCGAGGCGGAACGCACCAGGAAACCGGTCGTTTACGGACTCGTCCATAGTCAACACATTCGACCAACTGTACTGTCAGGTCGGTTGGACGGACGGAACAGTGTTCGTTTTCAGTGACGATTTTCGATTTCGTTTTGTTCGATGCGCAAGCACGGCACACGACGTACAAAACCGCGAAACGATTTAGAAGACAAGTTGTGTCACAGGGGTGGGCTATACACATTTTACCATTTGCGCACTTTATTTCAAAACGATATTCACCTTTTCATCACTGAAGTGTTTGGTGCGCCGATGCACGATCGTTGTGTATATGGACCTGACAATTATAGTATCATACAACTTGTGATTTTCAGTTTCGTCTTCAAAGAGCTTGGATGGGACAAACCATGGCGCATGATCAAAGGGCTCTTTACGGCAGACAAACTGAAAGCGTACGTTTACCCGCCGGGGGTGGTTTCAGGCGCAAAGTTGACCTGGTGGTGGTTTGGGTGGCGGCGACTGTACGACACGGAGGATGGTATACCGGAGGTTTGTTGCTGTTTTTTACACTGCGCTTCACAGCAGAGCTACATAAAAAAAGGAACATTGCCGCAGTTCAGGCCAACGGGTTTGCGAAAGTTTTAATTTTTAGTTTTTTTGTGGGCTTGAATGTTTCAGATCGAAAAACCGGTGCAGCGCTACACAACCCGTCAATTTTGTCGTTGTGGCTTAACATCTACACAGCCGTGCACTTCGTTGCCCTAATTGGCATTTACATGAACTTTGCCGCAATAATCAGGTTACACTTTATGTTTCTACAAAAACCTGCCGAAAATTTAGAAATC
>JASANC010005170.1:0-25487 GCA_030248135.1 Theristus sp. LFF4_11
AAAAAACGACGAAGTTCTTTGACCGTATTTTATTAGGGTTTGGCGTTATGTATTTTCTGGATGCAGACTTAACCTGCATTTTGACTCGTGTTATTGCTTGTCTCTTTACGATTCAACCTTGTGTTCAAAGTTCTCGAATTTATAAAATCATTTGGTTCTAAATGTTGCTTTTTGCAACAATGTTGGGAAACAGAACAACTATTTGTTCAATCTCTTCTTCTATTTCTGTAGTTCAGCGTAAAACTTTTGATTTCTAAGTTGTCTAAATTTATCTTGCGTCCAAAAAAACTGCGTACTGAAGAGCAAACAGTTAGTCTTGTGTTATTATGAAGAGATGACCTTAGTCAAGTTCACGTTCTATCATGCACATTAAAAATAACCTGCAAGTTGGTTTTTCAGATTATCGCAAATGTGATGGTTCCAAGTTTTATGCTGTTTTTGAAAAGAAATTCTTTAATTTCTGATGTTTTGCAGATTTTTTTGGCAACATGAAGCCACGGTTACTCGACAATAATTTATTAATATTGCTGGGAACTTTATTACTGGTCATTGTATCGCAACTGTCATCGGCTGTTGGTAAGTTCGTGTACTGGTTTCACAAAAAAGCACAGCACCCTGTCAGACATTTCGTGCAGACATTTACTGCAAAGCTTGTTGAATGTTTGTTTTGTTTTGTTTTTTGTTTTTTGTTTTCGTATTCTGGCGAAGCATCCCTTTAAATTAAATTTAGAATCTGAGAAACACCAATGTTTATCAAGAAAAGCCTGAAAAAGAAAACAAAACAGAAACATACTTTGTTGATTGTTTATGTTCTCCGGGGGTGTGACCACAGCGCCCAAGCGCATGTGAGAATGCAAGAAACGTCCCACTCAACCAAACGCCCGTTTCGCGCAGCGCAATCGTGTCCACCGAACGCGTTCCAGTGCAACGCGCAGGCGTGCATTCGCTGCGAGTGGCGTTGCGACGGCGAGGAGGACTGTCTGAATGGGGTGGACGAGGTGAACTGCAGGTACGACGGCACCGACCTCTGCCCCATTCCGCCGCCGGCCGCTTCGTCTGCAGGTGCGGCCGCATTCGCCGGCGACACGCTCCAGGCGAATGCGAATCTAAGGCGGCCCAGCCTCCGCCCGCAAGTGCCGCCCACTGCGAACACGTCACCGGTCACGCCGCAGCCCGTCTTTCAACCGCCGGCGCCCATTTCTGACTCGACCATTCCACCGACGACGCGAATCGTCAGACCGCCCGCTCCAGTCGGCACAACGCCAAGAACAGCCTCCTCCTCGACGGGCCCGCCTCCGGCACGTGGCGACGCCGAGCAAGAGGGCGACTACTACGAGTACGTGTACGAGGGCACCGGCACACGCGCCCGCGCCGGAGAGCAAGCGGCGGCCGTGGCGGCGTGCGCGCCCGAAAGTCAACAAATCGTTGGTCAGTTGAAAATTCCGTTTCGGTGTTTTATTGGTTTATTTGTTTTTATTCGGTCAAAAATTTATTCGGAATTAATTATCGCAGTTGTTTATATCACAATTGAACAGTGCAAAATTTCCAGTCCAATCGAAACTTGAATATTCAGCGCGTTGCATGGTGAAAGTGAACGAGTGGATGAACTTACTCGAAGCCTACCAGCCGCAGCAGCCGTTTACCGTGGACTCAGCAAACGTCAACCTAGCGCAGCGTGGCTGTGTGCTGTTCGACCAGTTCAAAACGTGCCTTGGCGACCTCTACAATGACGCCCAGGGGTGCATCCCGGCGGAGACACTGCTCCAGTGGCAACAACTCGAAGCGTACACCTGTCAGCTGCTTGTGCCGATGGCCTTGTCAAAAGAGGTTTGCGTAAAACGATGTCAACGATCTCTGGGTTCATTTGTTATGCCTGTTCATTTTTTCACAGAACAACGCTTGCTTTCAACCGGTCGAGAACTGCGCCTCGTTCGCAAAACCAATGGAGCCGCGCAGGGACATGTGCGGATTGGTGGCGAGTGTGAAGCTACAGGTGGGCGTTTTGCCCGTTGACACGCACATTGAGTGGCAGCTCAATTTGCAACGTTTTCTAAGCAGTCCTAAAAACTGCTCCAGTCCAATCTTACAAACATCTGACTAGTTGACTACTGTACTTTAATTTCAGGCAACGTGCATGAGCGTTGAATGTCGTGAACAGGATGAAATGGTGAAGGCGTTGATCATGGAAACCGATCAGTTGGAGACTGCACAGAACTGCGTTAAAAAATTGCCGGTTGGGAAAAATGATTGTTTCTTTTTTAATTTTTATTGAAAACCCACCAAAGTTTGCGTAATTTTTCAGTCACAAGCCAGCTGTGCAGTGCCGTCAGACAAACTCGTCGAAACGTGCGGTCATAATTTGCTACCTGTATTTGAAATCATTAATGACAAAACAAAAACGTTCTTCAGTAGCGAACCGAACGGCATCAAAGTGAGTAAATAGACAATTTTAAACAAGAAAAAGGGTCACGAAACGATGTGCTATAATTTGAGTCTCGTGACCAAAATAAGAGATCATAACATGGAGTTTTTTGAATGTTCCTCACCACTCACATTGAACAATACCTACCTGCATCAGATGCTGTGCGACGCAGCCACTTCGTACGGCCAGTGTTTAGCGGGTATTGAGCGCAACCAACAATGCTGGCCGGAAGACGGCACGTTCAAATTCATCGTCGTCATGCATCAGATTTACTGTAACGAGCGCGTTTTGACCGGATTGAAAACGCACGAGGCTTGCTTGAAACAGGTGGAGGCGCACGAAAGCACCATGGCCTGTCGCAAGCAACAGAAAGATGCTATTGAACAACAAGGTAGTCATTTGCAAACTCTAATGTCTACGTGTTCTAGTGCTGTCCGGTTTATAAAAACCTTATATTTTGATCCCGTTGTTGGCGTTCATTTTGCCTATTTCTACCAATTTTGCTTCCAGCCGAATCCAACAGCATCTGCACGGCAGTGACTGCGATGAACGAATTTGGCGATTGTATTCAAGAAGTTGTCGAACAGCTTTGTTCCACAGATGCAGTCGAATTCTACTTTTTCGTGAAAAGCAAAATCAGCGATCAATTTATTGAGAACGATTGTTATGATGTGAGTTTTGTTTTGCGCTGGCAGGCGCATTTTTTGTTTTCTGCTGATTGTTCAACAAACAATCCCAAATGAATTGATTAGTGCAGAGGTTTGTTTGAAATTAGGTATTTTGTCTGACCAGTCAGTTTCAAAATTGAAACCAGTGAGCCGTTTGCAAAGTTCAGTTTTTGTTTCTTTAGGTTGCCACAACGCCGACGCCAGAAGTAACCTGCTTCAACTGGGATCCAAAATTTCCAAAATGTAGCCGTGATGCAGAAGACGCGACCACCGGATGTTTGTTGTCGTTGATTGGACTGATGAGTTTAAACGACAAGTTACCTGAAATTGACATTATCCAAGAGCTCGGGAACGATCAATCGCCAGTCATAAAAGTGAGATCGATTTTGTGTTTTGCTCCGTTTTATTTGTGACTTGCTAAATTATGAATTGCTCATTCGTTTGTCATTTTTCGTTATAAAGTCTTTTTAAATCTAAAATCATCACAGTCTAAAAAAAAACATGTTTTTAAAAACGTGTTTGGTTTTTTGATGCTGCACAGTTGCAAACAAGCACACTGGCAAAGGACAAGTGCGCCACTGTGTTTGCATGCCACTGACAATGCCAACTTCAAATCACGTGCGAACGAAAGCGTCCAACGTTTAGTGTTTCAGCTAAACTCCAAAAGCTCTGTTACAGGAACTGTGTGACGCGTGGGACGCATACGACGGTTGTCAAAAAGGCGACGTGTACCCGCTGAGCGGTGGACAGCCGTGCTCGTCAACGTTGGCGATCAACGAAGTCGCCAGACTTGGCCTCTCACAATTATGCAATCCGCAGCTGCAGGCAGAGCTGCGCTCCAACAAACCGTGTCTTGATGTTGGTCTCACGTTTTCAACAATCTTTTGAGCAGAATTTTGATGAAGAGTTTCCACTTCATAACCATTTTTTTATATTTATTTTGGAGGTATAAACTGGACAAGAAACGTAAAACATGTGATTATTGCACGCACAAATTCAAAATTACTGCCAAAGCAACGTTTCCAGCGTCTCTCGCCCTTGCCGGAAGTGCGTGCATGCGTCGAGCCGATTGGTCAGCTGCTGCAAATCATTGGCGGTCTTCTGAGCGGTGGCAGCAAAGCGCAACTCTGTCAGATTGTCTACGTGGTGAAGGAGATTTTTGTGTGCGTTCGAAAGCCGACCGAACAATTGTGTGACGCGCAGTCGGTCGCTTCGATGGACAAATTCTTGGCTGCGCTAACAGAGCAATCCGTGCAAACGGGCTGCCCGGCAGAGAGACCGCCAGATTTTGACAAGTGTCTAGCTCCGGAAGGCAAAGTCGAACAGAAGGCTGGCAGTGGCGGCGTCGAAACGGTTGGTTTTTTACTTTTCCGTTTTCTGATGGTCAAAAACTACTATTGTGTTATGTAGCTGTGGAGTTGCGCAAGTTGCTTTGTGTGAGGCTCTGCCAATATAATTGAACTCAAATTGCTACTGCAGGATGCGGCCGGTTGCACCAAAGAAGATTATCAGAACACCGTCAGATGTATGACACCAATGGCTGAACTAAAGGTTTTTACTATTGTTACTGTTTTTTAGTCGATAGGACAAAAATAAATGACCAAAACTTTGAAATACAATGAATGAGAAACATTTCAGCCTCATCCATTCACTATTATTGACAACCCACGAGACATCAAAGCCGCTTGTGAAGCGTTGAAGAATCTCTGGAATTGTGAAACGAGCGAGTGCCGACCGGCCTGGGTTGCTGGAGTCGATGCCACTTGGTCGTACGTCTGCGATGGAGAGGATGGGTTCGTTTGCGTGTTACTTGACAAAGTGGTTTTTAAAACATCTAAAAAATGCAAATTTAACTTCCTTTATTCTTTCATTCGTTTTCAGTTGTCAAACCGTTCAATCTGATACAAAGTTTTTTAATCTTGGTGTTTTGGTTGTGTTTTAGCGTCAATCGAAAACAACAAACAGCACATTTCCGATGTTTACTTTCACGAAAACATTTCTACAGCTCACTGCGCTACGAAGAAAATCGTCGCTGTTTGAAGAAGATCTCGCTTCGACCAGATGTGAAGAAGTGCGTTCAACAATTTATGCCCGACACGCAAGAATCGAACTGCTTGGCCGCTTCAAATCTGCTAAAATGCGTTGAACCGATTGCGCGCGAAAAATGCAGCGCCGAACATGCGGTGTTCTTGATAGAGATTCTCGATCGATATGCGCAAGCTGGCAGGACACGCTGCAATCTCGACGACGTCATCGAACAGCGTTCGTCGACTTTTTTAATTTTTTTTGCGTTCGATTAATTTTTGTCGTAATAGTAGGAATTGCTAATCAAACAACAATATATGGTTAGCGCTGTTTCCAGCTATTGACCCACTCTCGCCAGTGCACCCAATCAGTTGCAACTCGGAGCAACGCGCAAAGATTGACGAATGTCAACAGCCAATGTTAGCAGTCAAAGAGGAGATTGCCAGACTGTTCGAGGTTTGGCCGCAAAAAAAAATTGTTTTATATTAGTTTTTGGAAATTTCTTTTTCATTTGTGTTCATACACTTGTAAAAGCCATACAAATTTACCAGGGTGGTTTATCATCAGTACTAACTGGTCTGGACAAGCTTGGTCCGATTTTCACCAGGGGTTGTGGACTGGCTGACGATTTTAGAAATTGCGCTGCTGACTTTGTGACAGATCCGGCCAGCGAATGCCGGGTGAGATTTTGTTCATGTTTATTTTGCTAGCATTCGTTTGTGGAACTCTAAACTTATGTTGCAAAATTGGGTACGCAATTGAAACTACTGTAAATCATGAGGGTTTTCCAGGTCAGCAGCTGTCTGATTCGCGCTGGCGATGGCATTTGCAATCAGACGAATCCATCAGCCGAGATTGACAGACATCTCAAGTGCATGTTTGGACTGATCTCGAATCCGGTCTTTACGAAATGCGTTTCAAACCATCTCCTAAAAGCTGTCGCAGCGAGCGGTGGAAAATTAGATTTAGCTGCGATTCAAAAGGCCCTACCTCCGTTCGTTGAGTGCGTCACACAAGTCACAACGACTGCATGTGGTCAAGAGCCGTTGAACGTCATGAAGGCGTTTGCAGCTGATCCGAAGTCGTGCTTGCTGGGACCTCGTGAGAAAGTTTTTCTTTTGTTTTGCGGCTCTTTGTTTGCTTGTTTTTTCTAAGATATGAGCCTAAAAGGTTTTGTTGCAGTTTTCCGTGAACATACAAGTATGATACGTCAAAGGCACGTCCCAATGAACGGTTACATGTGCAATAACATGAGACTTGTGCGTGCCGTGCCGTACATGTCTGTATGAACGGTAGTATGCCAAAACATACGACCTAAAGTGACGTGACGTGCCGTGCCGTATACCCATACGTCAATATGAGCGGGCATTGACACTTTTTATACATTAAAAAAAACATTTACAGCGCCCGCTGATCAAGAAACCGTCAGCACACCGGATCCTGAACCAGAGCCAGAAGCGACGGCCGCCGCAATGTGCGCCGAGAAAACCAAACTGTGCACACGGCGTTACATCGCGAACGAGGAGTTCTTCCCGATCTCACTGTTGATCGAGTATCATCCGAGTGAAACGTGCGACAAACTCGTGAAATTCGACTTGTGCGTCGCCACGGAGAGCAACGGGCAATGTGAGGTTGACACGGCCATCAGACGACTGTTGGTGAAACTGTGTGACGAGGGTGACGTGCGGTACAAGAAATACGGCGACTGTTTGGTCACAGTGATTGCTGAGAATGGAGACTGCGTGCACAAGATGATCGAGGCGCAACAAGCAGGCACGTCGTTGTGCGATGGAATGCAGGTTGCTGGTGGGAAGTTGAGGTTATTCATTGGTGATCGGTCGCAGCGAAAACCAGTCAATCGCACTGAAATTAAAAGCATACGCATTGTTCGTGTAGCTTTTGAATTAATGCGTAAAATCATGCGTCGCGGCGTTGCATGTACTGTTGCGTGAAACGCTGCGTCTTATTTTCACGTTTTTGTTTGCACCAAACTTCAAAGCTTTCTCGTTTCAGCAAGTGGTCGACTGCGTTTCGCCGCAGGTGCTGAGCGCATGTGGGCCGGATTCAACCGAATACAGCGTTGAAATGATGAACGTCTATCTACAGGTTTTCAAACTGTTTGTTATCTAGATACTTTTGTTCTTTTCAAAAGTAGCTGATAAAATTTGTTGCAGGGCAATAACGGAATACTTTTTTGCCAATATAATTTTTAAATTTAAAAAAAAGATGAGACCGCATTTTATTCAGCACGGAGATCCAGCCTGCAAGCTGGCCGTCCCAGCGCGTGTCGCACCCGAGCCAGAGCCGGCGCCAGAGGCAAAACCGGAACCGGAACCGGAAACAGAAGCGAAACCAGAGCCGAAGCCCGAGATTGAACCAAAACCTGAGCCCGTTTGCACTGAAGTCGACGGCCTTGAGAAGTTCGACTTGTGCGAGCAAACGTTCAAGCGCGAATACGGTGCGATGATTCAGCCGATTTCACTGCTGCAAGACGCTTCAAGACTCGACGAGCTTTGCACTTACTTGTTGTCGCCAACCGCTTGCACCACTGAACTGGCCAAATGGAGCTGCAGACCGCAGCCGCTGTCGACAGCAGTCAATGAAACACTCAGATATTTATGCGGACAGGTGTGTGAATGTGATGTTGTACATAACCAGAGAAAACACTGGTTTATTATTCAATTTGTTTCTTGGTTTTGAGTTTTTACGACGTTTTCTTGCACAGAAAATCTTCGAGCGCGGCTTCCGCCAGGACCTCGCGTGTCTGGCGAGCGTCGCTGCCACTCGCCAGGGCCACGATTGCGCGCAGAAATACCGCCAAGCGCCGCTATTCGGCGAAAATAGTCGCACCACGTTCTGCTCCATGATGAACAAACTGCTCGAATGTATTAGTCCATCCGTTAATGCTGACTGTTCAGCATCAGCAATGGTGCACATGTATGACGTTCACTCGCTCTGGGCGTCGCAGTATCAGCCAGAGTGCTCACTACAACCGCCAACATTGGAGAGGCCGTCGCCACCGCCACCGCCACCTGGCGGCTGCGCAGACAACGATTGTGCGCCGGGCACCGTGTGCACGCCAAAGACCGTGTTCTGTGACGCACCGCCATGTCCGCAGTACATGTGCGTCAAAGACGATGCGAAACCGGAGCCGGAGGCAGAACGTCCGTGTTTTTTGCATCTTTTTATTTCACAAATACAATTATTCAGTTTCAAAGATTTTTCTGTTTTTTTTCAGCTGACGCCGAACCAGCGCCAGAAACTGAGCCAAGTATGTTGTTTGCTTACAAGCATTTTGGGCGGTTTTTTTATCTAGAGCTGTGTTGATTTCATGTATTTTGCTTGTGTTGACTTGAAGTTATCGATTTTTTGTTTTCCCGTCAACGTCGTTTTATGTGTCATCGTTGCTTCTTGCGTTACCACCTTACTATCAACTGATCAACCGTTTCTTATGTTTCACCTCAGGTCCGGACGTGGCAATAGTGAAAGTGGACAAGCCGACGCCAGAGCTGAGCGTCGCTGGCTCAAGCGCGCCTGCAGCCTCAAGATTTACTGGGAACTTTGTGACGCTTCTGTTGTGCTTCATTGCGGGTATCTCAATTGCTAGACTGAGATGATGATAATCATTATGATGAGTACCGTAAAGTCTTGCATATAAGGTCTCCTTATATAAATTTGAAAATCAAAAATTTCTAAAAAAAGTGTAATTTCGTGTGACAACCTTATAAGTGGGAGGAGGTCTTATAAAGCGAACATTAGGAATTCCGGGCCTTATAAACGGGGTAGGTTTTCGACCATGTCAAAATTTTGAATTTTTTTGGTTCCCGCCGTGTGACACTCCGCCCACTTTTGGGTGGGGGTCTTATAAGTGGGAGGAACCTTATATGCAAGACTTTACGGTATGTATTCTTGTTTTGTTTGGCTTCTGTTGACAAAAGTGTGTCTTATATTTGTTTGACGCAGCTGTTTCTGGGCCAATGTTTTTGTTTCATTTCTATGTTCTGTATTTTTTTTTCATTTTCTTTTGTTTTGTTCTTTTTCCCTCCATCCGGCACATTTCCAAACAGCAGCAGCGCTACAGTCAAGAACAGCACTTTGAATTGAAATTCTGAGCAGAGCAATTTGCGTTCTGGTTAAAAAAACACCGTTGTCGCGATTCTATAAATAACTGTTTCTCGGCAGTTTCCAAAATTTTCTGTTGAAGATTGAGCTCAGTTTTGTGCCGTATAAAGCAACGTGAACTGTAGATGGCACTGCTCTTCTTTGTTAAAGTAGAACTTTTTTGTGAAATTTTTCAACTGTGCGAATTTCACTTTTTTATTGAAAATTTCAATGTGCTAAGACAATCTTTGAAAAAAAGACAAAAATAAAAAGCTGAAAAATGGATTCAAGTTTATTTGGTAGTGTTCGACATTTTTTAACGTACTTTCTGCTGAGCAACCAACACATGTTTTCACACCAACTGCACACGAAAACGCTAGAATATTTTTTTTATTATTCAGTTGCATTGTGAAACACACAATTGCAAATCACAAAAAGGTAATACCTAAAAAAGGTAATACTCACATATTTTTGATATCGGGATTAAAAGGAGGTGAATGAATTTTCAATGCATCACGCGAAAAAAATCAGCAGTAATGTTTTAGTCAGTGCTTTGTGTTCATTCTTAACAGGAGTCATTCACCAAAGTTAGACAACAAAAATTCTGTATCAATAAAATCTGTAAACAAACGGGAATAACTGAATGGAATAACATTGAATTGGATGACTAGTCTGTATTCAACGTTTGAAAAGAACACTGGTGAATGAATATAAGGTAGCAAAGCCCAAAGAGAGAGAACCGTGAACTTTTTCGTCTGAAAATGTTGTTACTCCATTTCACCACCACTTTTGAACATCTCATCAGTCAAGATCAGGCAGGATTAATTCAGTAATTTCTGACATGGAAAGACGTGCGGTTGTTACGGAAGTGGAGCACACCGTTTTTAGCACACGGCTTTAAAAGTCGTCTACAATAATTTATTTTGGTTTTTTTTGTGTTTGAAAATGTATTGAACTTTGCATGTGTGTGTGAAAAAAGCCCTTCTTGACACACACATTTTTCGAATACCCCTTTTTCTGTTCGCTGGAACGTTCCGGGTAGGTATAGCATCAAAACTTTGTATGCTTTCAAGCAAACCATGTTTCGTGACCAAAATCGATTATCAAACATCACAAAACGTAAATGACCTTCGGAATTTTTCAGATTTTCGCATTACCTTTCATGCATCTGTTACCACGCGGTTGGAACAACGATTACTTTTTTCTTTTTTGAAAACGTGAAAGCACGCCAGTCGCATGCAATGCAGCGTTTCATAGAAGTTTTTTTGAAAAAAATCGTTAGGTTTTTTGAACTGTTTTTCAGCACTTGTCCGTTCCCGATGATTGTTGTGTTTGTTTTGTCGATTGTTATTGTAAAAAAGTTTTCTTAGGTTTGGTTGTCAGGCACATGTCACCTGCAAAAACGACACAGTGTTCAGTGCCTTTTTATTTTTTGGGGAGAAAATTGCAGCGTGCTGCTGAAAAACCAACTTGAAAAACTTGATCCTTTTTTTGGTAACCATTCTGTGCAACGTGTCTATGTCCGCGTTATGTCAACAAAAGTCCGCCTCGATTCTCAAAAAATCCTGAAAGTCTCAATTCCAAGAATGGATTAAGATTACAAAGTTTATTTTGTTGCGCAAGTGAACTCTACCATGCAGTCGCAAATAGTGCGCGTTTTTCGTTACAAAAAGCAGCATTGTAACTGCGAAAATTCTTTTCAAAAAGCATCACCGGTAACTGCTTGTCAAAATGCAACCTAGACTTTCTTTATCTTTCCATTTCCAAACCTGCCCTCCAATTCTTGGAAATCTGCTCAATTCCAAGAATTGTTATTCATATTATTACCAACAAGACACCAAAAAATACTGAATAGTAAATAATGCGTGTGGTGTCTCCAGTGAGTCATAGACGTTTGTCTCAGTTTCATAACACGCGCGTCGGTTTTATTCTATTGCTCAGTTTTCGATTCTAAGCATGTTCAGTTTAAGTCCATTCCATCAGAAAAGTCAACACAGGCTGTGTTACCACCTCTGACCAATTCCAAGAATCGCACGCGAGTAGTTCATTGCTTTCTGAGCCTGTTTTCGGGTTAACTGTGCTGTTTTTTTGGTATTTTTGTTTATTTTGTGTTTGACACCGCGTCAGGGCAGACTGGTCTGGTTTGGTGGAGCATGGAAAGTGGTAATTTCAGTGAAAGACAGCGTTTTCGTGCTGCAAGTTGCCAGAGCTGTTACCACGCTTCTTGAAAGGTGATCTGAAAACTGAAAAGACGACAAAGCATAAAAATTTCCTGGTCCGCGATTGCCCAAGTCCGCAATTGTCAAGGCCGCAATTGTCCAGGCCGCAGTTTTCCAGCCAAGATCGTCCAGGTCGCCACTGTGCATTAACCCCATGGACGAGCTTTCAGTTGAAAAATAGCTCTTCAGCAGCAGTAAAATGCGAAATTGCAGACATAAAAACCAAGCAACCACGCCGCTTCTCTTTTGGTTCCGCTTCCGCACCGTGGCTGTGTGCGTGCTTTTTCGGTTCCGTTCCAAAACCATCCAGTCCAATAGTTCAAACAATAACGGCGACAAAAGACGAACATTCTGGCGCGCTTTTCAAAACAAAAAAGCATCCGGGCCAAATCCCGCCTCTGTCGCACGGCACCGATAAATATACACACAACAGCGAATGCACACGCGTGCGTTTGTCAACAACCAATCAGCGCGCAGGCTGGCTGGCCGATTCTTGGAATTGTGTCTGGGTCTGCGGGTTGGCTTTGACGCACGGCTCTATCATGCACATAAAAATGTGTTTAGATCAGTGTGTTAGAGCGGTCGAGTTTTTTCCCGCCGCAGTATTTGCGTTTCCACGACCAACGCTTATTTTTATCGAACAATTTCCCAGCTCTAAAGTTTAGTTTCAACCTGTTACATTTGTTCATTTCATTGTGGAATGAGAACCATGTATTTATCATCATTATTTTGCTGATAACATTGCTAACACCCGCCTTTCAATTGTAACTGCGTCTGAAACCAGAAAAAACGGTTCAGTGGTTGTTGTCTCTGTGATTTGTCACGTTTTCAAAAGGCGGGTACCCGACATAAAAGAAGCGTTTCATGCTTGCAACTGCTAGAACAGATTGGAACAAATACAACACCAACACAATACTATCAAAGTTAAAAAACACAAAGTCAAACATAGAGTTGCCATTGTCGTTCGCACGGTTCTGAAAGTTTTTGTTCCATGCATTTTTTAAATAAAATGTTGACATGAACATGAACTTACCCAAGTTTGTTTAAAACTGCAACTTTATCAACATGGGTCACTTTTTATCCGAACATTCTGTGAATAATTCATGTTTTTGAAGTGTGTGTGCCACCTAGAGATGTCAAGAAAAAAAAAAATTTTCTATTTTTTTTCTTTTAAAAAAAAAATTTTTTTTTAAATTTTTTTTTTAAATGAAAGTTGTTCAGAATTTTTCAGGGAGTCCGAATATCACCATCTGAGGAGCCACCGACTTACCATATGACCCCCACTCATATGGGAGGAGGGTGAAAATTTCAGACTTGGTTTCGGCGACCCCATTTTCCCACCGACGACATCACGTCTCGTGTTTTGCCTCTCAATTCACCTCAAATAACATGGAAACAAGTTCCACAACAAACCGGTGTGATCACGCTGACGACACGAGGCGAAACAGCAACGAGCAACCAACGAAGTTACGCTTGCAGTGGCAGACAGTGCAATTTCCACCTTTCGAGATCCTGAAAAACGATGCGTAAATGTGAGTTCTCTGCTTCTATCTCACCTTAGCGACATCGGAATTTGTTGAACTAGCCTTTGCGACGCTCAAGTACTTCAATGCGCGAGTCGATCATCACTCACCAAGGCTGAAAACAGTCGATAAATCAATCCAGAATACCACCTGCAGCGTTGAAGACTAAGTGACAAGGTAAAGTCAAAGAAAATTTTTGTTGAACTTTCGAAAAATTATGCCAAAAACGGCATTTTCAGGGCACATTAAAGAAAAAATTTCAAAAATTTTTAATAAAAAAAATTTAAAAAAATGCTTTTTTTTTACTTTTTTTTTAAATTAAAAAAAATTTTTTTTTTGACCCTTACATCTCTAGTGCCACCACGCATCGTGCTGGCATGTGCCAGGGCGTTTCAAAGGGGTTCATCGTTGTGTTCGTGTTTGTTCATGGCTTTACCGTGACGTGATAACAAGCATGCTTTTTTCATTGCGGATACGCTGTGACTGTCGCGAAAACTAAAAAGACCAAAAAAGGCTGCGCTGACTGAGAGATGTGCAAGATTTTTTTTGCTTTAAACACTTGTTTTGACTTTTGAGTCTGACTTTTATGGGTATTTTTTAATTTTAGAAAAAAACTCTTCAGGTTGCGTTTTTTATTCAAAAAATACCGTAATTTGCAAGTTTTTAGTTGACCAATCAACTTTTTGTATACATTCTTAAAAGTGATTTTTTTGATTTTTGATCTGAGGTTGCTTGTGATGAGTCGTTGTAGGTTCCTAATCCTAAACCTAATCCTAATCCTAAGCCAAGCCTTTTTGATAAGGTGAAAATGATCAATTTAGTTTTTGCATTTTTTTCTTTCCTGTGTTATGGAGGAGGAGCACCGGAACTGCAGATGCAGCTGTTTTAATAATGATGCATTACGTCACTTCTCACGCTCACGCACGCTACGCAATATTCAGTATTCACGTTTTGTTTCATGCATTTTTGTTTCTTGTTTGTGGGAAGAAAGGAAATGTTTTTTCATGGTGTCGTTTACTTTCTGTTAATGAAGCCTGCCTGTTTTCTTTCAGCCAGTTCGCATTATTTCACGCCCGGTGGTTGTGCTTGTGCAAATTCTCGTAAATCGTGACATTCCATTTTTATTCCACCAATCCAGCTTTTAGTTTTCTTCGAAAATGTGTGACGACGACGTTGCTGCGCTCGTGATTGACAATGGCTCCGGCATGTGCAAGGTAGGTTTTGTGCGGCCTTTGATGCAGTGACATCAAAACCAGCTGTCAACTTCACCAGAAATTTTGAAAATTAATAATTAAAATTATCACTTGTAACGTTAAGGCCGGTTTCGCCGGCGACGACGCGCCGCGTGCCGTGTTCCCGTCGATCGTTGGTCGGCCACGCCATCAGGGCGTCATGGTCGGCATGGGACAGAAGGACAGCTACGTCGGTGATGAGGCTCAGTCAAAAGTGAGCTGACTCACTCTCACGGGTCTCTCTGAATTGTTCAGCTTTTCCGACTTCATTGCCATTATTCAATCAAGTGGCCGTCGCTGCACTGATGGAATTTATTGCGTGTATTTTGGGCCAGATTCAAATTTCAGTTGATGACTTTTTTAATTCACACGTTTTTTGTGCTTGATTGGTCTGAGTGACATTCTGTAGCAATTCGTGTCGTGGTTCGCAAACACAAATCAACTAATTTCACCCCATTTTTACCATTTTTCCACTGCAGCGTGGTATTTTAACGCTGAAATACCCGATCGAGCACGGCATCGTGACCAACTGGGACGACATGGAGAAGATCTGGCATCACACGTTCTACAACGAGCTGCGCGTGGCGCCCGAGGAGCATCCGGTGCTGCTGACAGAGGCACCCTTGAACCCGAAGGCGAACAGGGAGAAGATGACGCAGGTTCGTGGTTGGTTTGCATTGTTGCGTCACGGTGGATGGGTGGTGTGGTCGGCTTTCCAGAGTTACTCAACGCACTTTTGTGATGATCCTGTCAAAAATTTCAAACGGTTTGACTTTATAAAACCACAGTATTGCAGTGTGACATATTTTGCCAAGTATGGAAAGTTACTGGCTCCAGGAGTCAAGAGGTGCTGGGGAAAAATCGAAAAAACAATCGTGAAAAAAACCAACAATAAACTGTTTTGTGGAAATTTTAAAACGGTTTTTGGATTTCTGGTTGGCCGCACTCGAGTGTTGTCATGCCATGCAAGCCGGCTGTCATTTATCAACCGGTGTTTTCACTTCAACATTGATTAATGATAGTGAATTGACGGGTATTATTGATTGTTGTTTCAATCTTGCTGTTCAGATCATGTTTGAAACGTTCAACACGCCTGCGATGTACGTCGCGATACAGGCCGTGTTGTCACTTTACGCAAGCGGACGAACCACTGGAATCGTGCTGGACACTGGTTGGCTATTGGGTTGCTTGTCTGTCAATTAGTTAGAGTCAATTCAGACTCAACCAATCGGTCGTATAGAGACATGGTTTCCACGAGGGCGAGGCCAGTTGAAAATCCCACGAAACGAAACCAACAGTTAAAAAGTGGCAACCCAACCTCGTGCCAACTGTAATTGTGACTGTTCTGCTGGCCCTCACACATTATGAGGTCAGCAGAGCTGAACTCAAATACCAATACCAGCTTCAGTTCTGTGAGAAACGTATAACTTAGAGCTCCGCGAAGAATTAGACCAGATCGAGCAATTCAGATGGCAAAAGGGCTTGAGAAACATTGCAATTCAATCACAAACACTCTCCACTTGCACCCATTCACAGGCGACGGTGTGACGCACACGGTGCCCATCTACGAGGGCTACGCGCTGCCGCACGCCATCCTCCGGCTGGACTTGGCCGGGCGTGACTTGACCGACTATCTCATGAAAATTCTGACCGAACGCGGCTACAGCTTCACCACCACTGGTTTGCATTTTGGATTATCGTTTTTTGCTCTGTCTCTCGAATGGCTTTCCTGGTTTTTGTTTTTTGGTCTAGATTTTTGTTCACTTAACCTTTGTCTGTCCGTTTTTTTGCAAATAAAATTGGTTCTAAAAATGTGACTTACTTACTTCTATTCGGTTGCGAAAACTGGTGGTGTAGAGGTGGTGGTGGTGTAGAAACAGTTTCAATTGTACTGTCTACTTTGGTCGGACGTTTCCGCTGTTCATTTCAGCGGAACGCGAGATCGTGCGCGACATCAAGGAGAAGCTGTGCTACGTGGCGCTCGACTTTGAGCAGGAGATGGCCACCGCGGCGGCGTCGTCAAGCCTCGAGAAATCGTACGAGTTGCCCGATGGACAGGTAGGAATGAAAGAGTGAGACGGTGAAAGCCGTTTGTGGGCCAGTGTGCATGGTTGTCCTGGTTGACCATTGTCTATTGCGGTTTTCAGCAAAGCACCGCCAGTTCTGAAAGACATCCTAGAAGTTCACAGCCTTTCATTTCAGACGAAAGAAGTAAAACAGAAATGATGACTCGTTTAAAAAACAAAAAAAAACGAAATTTTGCAGGTGATCACGATCGGCAACGAGCGATTCCGTTGTCCTGAGGCGATGTTCCAACCGTCGTTCTTGGGTAAACAAACACGTTTGGGAATTGCACTCAACACGAACCGAAGTTTCACAATATTACCAAGACGCATGATTGTGTCGAAAGCTATTGTTTAATAGAGAGTTGGAACTGTAAATCATCGCTGTGCATTGGCTGACGCTCCATTCATCCAAACAGCACGATGCAGCCAATCAGCATACCACATGCAAATGCACCAACTGCAGCGTGTTTGCCACTTTGCACGGTTGCCGTTGCTTGCAGGCATGGAGTCGTGCGGCATCCACGAGACGACCTACAACTCGATCATGAAGTGCGACGTCGACATCCGCAAGGATCTGTACGCGAACACGGTGCTCTCCGGGGGCACCAGCATGTTCCCGGGCATTGCTGATCGCATGCAGAAGGAGATCACCGCACTCGCACCGAGGTCACTGCGGTTTGAATGTTGCGTAGTAGGAGCACAAGGTGCTTTTATGTGCGATTTGCTGATTGGTTTGTCTTTGAATTGGAATAGGATTGGCTGCGCCGATTGGGTGTCGGTGGGGCGGAAAGGGACCAATTCGATGTCATGCGATAGAATGCAGTAACTGCCAGTTCGACATCACTTAATCATCTTGTCAGCTAAAACCTGATTAAACTGTATTGACAATACAAATAAATCTTTTCTATAACGTTTCGTCCTTTCAAGAAATGACAACGAAACAATCCTGGTCCGTCCACCCCCCAACTATCCATGATTTGCGATGATCAAATTTTCAAAAAAGACAATTTGTAGCTCGATGAAGATCAAGATCATCGCACCGCCCGAGCGCAAATACTCGGTCTGGATCGGTGGCTCCATCCTGGCGTCACTGTCCACTTTCCAACAGATGTGGATCAGCAAACAGGAATACGACGAGTCCGGTCCCTCCATTGTGCATCGCAAATGCTTCTAAGCACAAAATGCTCCCGCTCTGGAATTTTGCGTTTGTTTAATTTTCACCAGAAATTGTCGGTCGATGTTTCTATTTTTTTGCGTTGAGAATTTGATACCGTCATTGTGAGGGAACGTTTTCGGCATTATGTGTTACGAAATGTGCTGATTGTTATGTTGCATCGGTTTATTGGAACCTGTCACTTTACTTTGGCACACACATTGTGTGGCTTTGTTTGTGTATCTGGCCGATTCTAATAAACAAACTGTATCATGTAATGATTCATTGCGCTATTTCACTTTGCGCTGGCAGTGACGGTATTGAATTGTTTTTTACTATCTCTGCTTTTCCCTCCAGCTTATGATGTTTTCTATAGACGCGGTGTTGTTGTTTCGTTGTGGTTTGTTTATTATTTGTCGTTGACCACATCCAGATTGGCTTGTGTTCAGTCAGACTCAGTTCTATTCCCGATGTGAGATGTTTCGGTGAGCAAAAAAACGCGGATTGGCGTTAGCTATTGTTTTTAAATTTCTTTCTACTGAACGCTGATAGCGGGTGATAAATGTGGTGGTTGAGACAGAAAAACTGTTTTGAAGCGATAATTCAATTGCAACAGAAAACGATTTTTAAAAGAAACTATTCAGTCCATTCAACTTCGTCATTTGTTTTGTATTGTTGAATAATTTTTTTTGATTGATGAACCAACATTCGTTGAGCACACGGTGGAATCTTTGTGACTGGCTCTCTCGTAAACTGGGTACCGTTTTTCTGTTTTGTTTTGTTTTAAACTGTGAACTTTGGTGAATTCCGTAACGTTTTAGTATTTCACGCACCAATAGTAACTTTGTTCGTTTGTTTTTAATGTCATGACTGAAAGTGATTTGGAAAGTCTGTGACAAGAGCAGTGCTAACAAATATTTGATTTTTTGTTGTCCATTCGAAATAAAAAAATGCAATGGTTTTTTTATTCTTGAACTTGTCACGCAACTTTGTGTAAATTATTTTGATCGAGGCAGGCAGTATCTGCTTTCGGCAGAGAAAGTTTTTGAAACAGCAACCGGTTTTGATCGGCCAAGCTTGTCCACTATTTACCACGAAGTGTTTTTCCTTGTTTACTGCCAGCAATTAATTTAGTTATCATTGTTTTAGCGCATATATTCAGCGAAACCTGAACTGCAAAGCAAAAAACCATGGAAACGGTCACAAAAAGTTCAACACATAAGAATTTCAAAAACGGGTTTAAATAAACATTTTAAGACAAATAACGCGAAGCATGGAACGAAAATACACGCATTTTTCTGAATGTTTGTTGTTTGGAAACAAATACAGGCAAACTGAATTTCTCAGCACTTCCACAATTTCGGACCCCCCGAAAAACACCGGCCTTCCAACTGGAAATTATTGATTTGTAACGTTTAAAATAATAAGCAATCAATTTGTTTCAATGATACACATGGACACCAAAACCAACTTCCCTGGGCGGTGGGTACAAAGGAAACCGTGTGAAACTGACAATCACAGAGACATTCGGTACAGGGTGCTGCCAAAACAAACCTACAACCTGTGCTAACTTTGATTCAATTCAGGTTTTTGGTGCACCCTGTACATGATGGAAACAAAATATGAACAGCAACAGAATACGGGCTATCAGAACTTGCAGCGATCGGACTAAATTGGTGACAAAAAACCCAGAGTAACATAATAAAAACTACTACAATATTTCGCATTTCTTTTTCCAGCCACGACGGCGTTTCTTTTCCTTGGTTTCGCCAGCGCCATTGGCGCCAGAAGACGCGTGCTTGCGGCGTTTGATGTCGCGCATCAGGTCGTAGAACACCTGCAATACATGCACGATGGCGATTGGCATTGACACCGGAAATGGTACTGCGTGTTGATTGGCCGTTCCCATCGACCGTTAATTCAATGGAAATATGGTGTTTTGAAACGTTTTCGCGAAGCAAAGAAAATTTTGAGCAAAGAGGTGTGAAAACACATTTCCCTTCATAATTTTTGAGTGTCTTGACAGAATCAACCTCTCTAATAGCCTCTGCGACTGACCCTCTCCACATTGAGTCCCTCCTTTGCAGACGTTTCCACATAGCCAACGCCCCACTGTTCCGCACGCTCCTCAGCCTGCTCAACAGACACACGCCGCTCACGGTCCAAATCGCATTTGTTGCCGATCAATAATATTGGAATATTCGTGTCCGCGTTCTTCACCCTTAGGATTTGCTCTCTGGAAAATGAACAGAAAAACAAGTTTTTTGAAGCACCAATCTATTCAATTGAATCTGCAATTTGAGCGTTCTTTTACAGTCACCGAATCAATGACGATAAAATTTGCATAAAAAACTTGAAAGCTTTTGTGCCTGTTATAAACCTAAACTGAAAAAACTACGATAAAACCCCAACCTGAATTCTGACGTCGCTTCGAACGATTCCGGATCGGTGATGGAGAAGACACAAATGAATCCTTCGCCGCTGCGGTAATAATTATCTCTGCAACAAGTTTCACACATTTGATTCTATCCATCATTTTGACAGTTATTGCTGTATTCTTGATAACGCATACAAACTAACAATGAAAAAAAAACAAGCGATCAAATTGAAATCAGCTTTCCAACATAACGCATGCGATAAAAAAACATTGGATAAAACTAAAACGACAAACTAAAACCATTTATCTCACCTGATCGCCGAATAATCTTCCTGGCCAGCGGTGTCAAGAATGTCAATGGAGCACTCCTCTCCATCAAGCACAACCTTTTTTCGGTAGGAATCTGCTTTCGTCGGCTCGTATTCTTCGACAAACTGGAATCAGAGAAACCATGGTTGGGCCACCAGAAGAACAATATTGAAATTATCTTAAACAGAGTGATTTTCCAAAACATTTAGCATCGCAGTTTTAACTCCACTAACTTCATCATACATGAACTGTAGTGTTAATGCCGACTTGCCAACACCGCCGCTCCCCACCATGATAACCTGAAACAGAATCACAACACGATTATCCAAGTCACTTTGATAAAATCCAAGTTTTCGTTCACACAGCAAAATCAGCTAGCAAACGCCACCCAGAGCAATGAATGAGACTTGAATGGCGTCAACTGCCGTCATATCTGACCATGTTATTAAGGAACCACCGTTATCCACTATTACAGGAAACAACGCGAGGCTGGAACGCTACACGGTTAATAACACGTTTTTCAACTAACGTTTTTCGGCTAACAACAACAAGAGGCCACTGAACCACCAGCCCCCCCCCCTACCTTGTGCACCGCCCCGCCAGCAGCACTCGCTTTCGCCACCGCACTCATCGCAATCGTCTCGTGTTTAGACGACGGTCGGCCGGTTTGCAAGTGCTCCTCGAACGGATTCGCAGGTGCGTAGTCGAAAGGACCGTTCTGAGGATCGTCGTGCACCGCTGCCGGGCCGTTCCTGTTGTTGTTGCGGTCCTTGTCGGCGTCTGCGCGCGGCGAGACCACGTATTCACCCTGGGTGAGTTTGGCGCAACAGCAGCAGCAAACGGTGTCCCTGAGCTCAGCGAGGTGCCACTCGCGTTCGTGATAGCGCGCCGCAAGCCACTGGTACTGCCGGCGCCACCACGCTGCAATGCGGTGCGGCCACGTTGCCAGCAGCGATTTTAAGGAGAGGGACATTCTTTCGGGTGGGGGACAACGCTTTGACTGCTGCGCGTTCTTTGGTCAGACCATTTTACGCGGGTTTTTTGGCTCTTTTTCCTTGTCAAGCAACACAGTGTGAGTGGAATGCGCTAGCGGGATAACAGAACAGAGGTTATGGACAACAACGTGTAAAGTGCACTATGCCAGATGACGTGACAGTTTCTTTTTCGTCTGCCTTTGACCTACATTGATTCGTTCATCAGCAGCCGTTGAATTTGGCAACAAAAAACAAGACGCATTGTTTCTCCATTTACTTTCACCAACAGAGATCCAAGGTCAATCAGACTGTTTGTAATGCATGTGAAAAAATGTAAAATAACAGTAACGTTCTGACATCAAAAGGACACAGTTAAAAATTCCAATTTGTATGCACAAAAATAGAAAAAAATTAAGCCAATCAATATTGACTTAAGTTTAAAACAGATATTTACGAAATGAGATATTATAAAACTTGCAGAGACTTATTGATGAAAGTTGTGTGTACTGGAAAATTTGTGTTACTTATCACTGAAATATGAACGGGAACTTATTGTTGTTGTTGTGACAGTCTGTCTATGATTATGATACACGAACACGACACTATTATCACACACATTGATACTAATACGGCTGGTCTGTGTGGGGCATGGAAACACCGTGCCAAACGCTGTTTTTGCAAAGATACGCACCCCAGTAAAACTCCGTTTAAGATGAAAGAGAGAGCACAGGGAGAGATGAAAAACAGAAACAGTGACACACAGAAATACTCGCCGGTATTTTAGCTTTTCAGCAGTAAGGAAGGATACCGTATTACCCCCAATAAACCCCCATGGGGGATTAATACGTCAGCGACTTTTAGGGGTGGGGGTTTATTGGTGGGGGGGATTATTGGTGGGGGGGATTATTGGTGGGGGGGGGGTTTATTTACAAAAAATTCTAGGGGTGGGGGTCTGTTGAAAAATGGCAAAAATACCTTGGATGGCAGGCAAGAAAGTCGCAGAAACTTCTACTCTACATAGAAATTTCCTTTTATAACAGCCTTTTGTAATGAAATTACTATTAACTCACCCATTTGGGGCCTTTGGTAGCACAATTTCATCATTTTCACTGCAACCAGCCACTGAATTCGCTGGGTATGTGTTTCAAACAGGTCTCCAATAATCCCCCATGGGGGATTATTTGTGGGGGGATTATTCGGAAACTGGTCGGGGGGTGGGGTTTATTGGTGGGGGGGGATTAATGGTGGGGGGGATGGTTTAATGGGGGTAATACGGTATGATGCACGGTGAACTTCGATAAAATGATGAAATTATACGCTTTGAAGAAAGTGAACGACAACTAACTGAAATTGGTTACAATTGGAATACAATGCGACAATGACCTGAGCATATGTCATGGCATGTATTGTATATGGAGCTGCAACACTTTTCATCTAAAATCAGCAACAAAAACACAAGGATTTCGTACAATACGGGGATGGACGGAAACCAGAAAAGAGGAAACGAAGCAAACGCCTTTGAAGTACATGCACTACTACAAACTACTTTGCGCCCTAAATTTAGCAATAAAACATTTCAGCAGTCAGCCGGAGCTAAAACCAGAGAAGGGCGCGCACAATTGTGCGTTTTGCGGCAAACAGGCAATGCAGACTTAACCTAAACAAAACGGCTTTGATGCAGAATAACAACAACAATGAAGCGCTCACTCAACAAAGCTGTTCAAACATGCTGGTTGCAACAACCGAAAAAACCGACCAAGCCATTTTTATCAACAACTGGGCGGGTCAGTCAGTACTAGCAGAGGAGCAAGTGAAATTTTTGGGTTTTTACTTTTTCCGAACTGATTTGGTATTTTTCATTGATTATACCGAAAAACAAACTCGACACTGAGGAGAAATGAAAATAATAAGAGTCAGTCTGAAGAAAGCAATAAAACGCCGAAAGCTTGACCAACAGCCGTGTAGCCGCCAAACGGCCGCATTTTATACCTCTGCTAAAAATCGTCGTGCAAGGGTGCCGCAAGCAGGCACAACAGCAACAGCAAGTCTCGGTGTCAGCTGAATCAGACGCATGTTTATCGTCAACAACAAATTTCACGCCACGTTGTTGCGCGGTTGTTGTGGTGGTGGCAGTGTTCACTGCGCTGGATGACTCAGCAGTCGTGTTGCTCTTATCGCCCTTGTCGTGCTTGATTTCGTCACCTGTTGTCCTCGCTCGACGCTCCGCAGTTCTTGTGAAATTCGGACGTGTTGACGAAACTTCATTGCTGCTAGTTATTGCGTTAGCTGTGGTCGTCTTGGCAACCGGTGAAGGTGAATCGAATGGATTCGTGTTCTTTTTGGAGTGCGTCGGCTGTTCAGTGACCACGAAATCCAAGTCAACCTCCGAGTCATGTATCACGGTCTCGGAAACGGTGGACGGAAATGCCATTTTTACAAACAACACAGCTGGCTTTTATTTTAGAAATTATTGCTTTATAATCTGACAAAATGATGAAAAAATTAGATTGACCATTCTCCATGCCGACGAAATAGAGAGATTGGGAGAGACAGGAAAACAGTACAAACTTTATTCTTAAATTCACACGATGGATGAGTTTTCTCAACTGAAATTGCCTCAAAACGCAGGAATTAACGTGAAAATATGTACTACAAACCAGAGAAAAAAGTGTCGACTTTTTGCCAAATTCCACACTGGATGGACCGGGGGGGGGAAAAAAAACTGTACTTTTGTGTTGGTTTTTGGCGGTTCCTTTTGCATCACTGAAAAACATCCGCCTTCAACATTGCAAAATGTCACGCGCGGTTTTGGTGTGGTTTTTTTGTTTTTTTCTGAAGGAATTTGGGGCGGGGGTGTTTGTGTTTTCTTTGGGGGAGGGGCGAGGGGGAAGGTGATGACAGACAGCACTATTTGGGATTACCTGCACTCGAAATCCGATTTCCACTAACGTCACGCACAGAATATGGTTTAACGCTGCAATTGAAAACTGAAAGTCTTGCACCTACCCAGTGTACTAGAATATTTTTTCCTGACAAACAATCGACAGTCAAAATCAAACCACAAAATATAAAGGAAAATTGTATCTGAAAGTGCATTCTATTTCCAATTGACAAGCGTTTTAAATGAGTTTCAAAAATCCAGTTCAAGCTTGGTTGGTGCGCGCACACAAGAACTTCAACTGGGTAAAAACAATTTTGTCATGTACTGTAGCTAAGCAACAGCTACACAGTGAGGTCTTGAACCGGGTCTGCTGGCGGATACGGACGCAAGTTGACAATTCGAATATCACGTGATACGTAAAAACGATGAAAAGTGAAACATAAACTGGGTGGGTTGTCATTCATGACCCATGAGACTAAAAGAGGTGAGAAACAACACAACCACAACGCAATTCAGACAGAGAACGAATGAAAACCGAGTTCTGCAATCAGCATCTACATAGGAGACACCGAATCCAGTAATGTTGATTGGGTTATCCAAATATTATTTTTTCTTCAAGACCTGCGACTCAATGCGGTTAGCAGACGTGGAAAGGAAACTAGTTTCAATCTTTAAGTGGTAATGATAGCCAAAGTGACCCGCCCTTATTTAGGGGACTCGGTCACTCGAGGTCACTTTACCAATTTTGAATTCCCGCGTTATGCATGAGACTGCATGCGCGCAGAGTCTCGGGACCAAAATAAAAAAGATATTATCGTCATTACAGAACCTAAACTCTTCCAAAACGGTTTTTCAGTTATCTCTGAAGATCTGCCAATAACAGAATTTTGCACTCTTATCCTACAGAAAATTCATCTCGTTTACGCCTACGAAGCAAAAATAGCAAAGAGGCAAAAGCTACCTAAGTTATAGTGACTAGAGAATTTATGAAGACGTGTCCAAAACGTAGGTCGAGTCAAAAGACGCAATGAGTATTAAGAAATTTCGACGCTTACGCTGTTTAAAAACGAGAACTTATACAAAATCGCCAAAGATTCAGTCTCATATAAAAGGAGATGGACAAAACTTCCTAAAGTTACAGTCAGAACTTTAAAAAATATGCAGTAATGTGTGAAACACACATTGAGCGGATCCCATCCAGCTGGTTAGACCTTTCAGTTAACCAAGCTCAAAAGAAAATAATCAGCTTGCCAGATACACATGCCACAATACACATTGTATAATTTTTATAGGTTTGAATTGCAGATTGCCTCAGAAGGTTGTGATTGATTTTTGGTTTTCAGTTTGACTACACATTAGTTCATCATATGTTCATTAGTGCAGTGCAGAAAAAAAAACGTTTGTTAACATGCCTCAGCAATCTATCGTCTCGACAAATCGCCGGTGGCGGTGGGTATAACATGATTGCACAGATTGTCACCCTCGTGGCCTGGTGGTAGTGCGTTAGACTACAGTTCGTGCACTCGGGGGATCGAGC
>JASANC010005171.1:0-104443 GCA_030248135.1 Theristus sp. LFF4_11
GTTGACTGGTGGAGTGTTTGCATTCAGGCTTGTCGCGATGCAGCCAGCCGTAGGGCAGAGGGCTAAATAAAGACAAAGCCGCTAACTAGAGCACTTGTGAATGCGGAAACTTGTCAGTCGTCAACAAACAGCAGCGAACGACACAACACAACCGCAGTTTGTGTGTTTCACAGCGTCCAAGCAACTGTTTGCGCTGCATGGCGCTGTGAAGATGCTGCATCAGCGGGTGCTGCTCATCTCGGAGTACCTGAAGGCCGTGCACAGCGGTCAGTTGCCGCGCAACGAACGAATCATCAGGGACGCCGCCGCCATTTGTCGCCGTTTGCCGCTCGCCTTTGGAGATCTCTTTCATCGGCAGTTTGACGAGGTTGGCGTTTTGTGTGTATACGATCGAACTCTATGACATATCCAACCAGCTGATTGGTTGGTGGTCACGTGATGCATGGATTCTATGCAAACCAAACGCCGCCTCCACTGCAATTAATGCACAATGCGGGCTTGAGCATGCATCATCCACAGTATCAGCAGCGCTGGCCTGGTGTGCGTTCAGAAAGCTTTTTCGTGTCCATGCCTTTTTTGGTCTTTTTCGACTCAACTGCTCTGCTCAACAACTCAGCTTTTTAGCGTTTTCCCAGTGCAACGTCGTTTGTGTGCATTGCAGATGACTGGCGACATCGAACTGATCGCTCTGCTTGGCTGTTTGACGAAAACGTGCGGAACGATGAATCAGGCTAGTCGTTGCTTTACCACAGACTGCGTGCCTCAAGCCGAAGTGTCAAGTGTATTTCAAACCGCGACTTTTTTTGCAAGGTGCACTTCGGTTTGTGGGACCGTTGACGTTACCTGAATCACCCTCTCGCTCGGCTCTGCTGTTCGCTCATGCAGCGGATCACATGTCAAAGATTGTTTGTTTTTGCGTTCTTGAACTGTCTTGATTATTGCTGTTTTTCAGTTGGTCGGCAAGCTGAACGTGTTGTCCGACCGTCACGTGATGGGTGTCGGCATGCGCAGAGGGCGCGGGCTGTTCATGTGATTGAGTGTGTTTACAATTTTCTCAAACATCTGCCCTGTGTGTTTTTTTTTTAATTTTTCTGGAGTCACTCTTGAAGACTATGGCTGTTGGTATAACAAACGATGTTCATTTTATGTTACGGTCGAGTTCACATGAGTTGATTTTGCAAGCAAGTGATCTACTTTGGCTGTATGTAGCATAGACACGACTGGGTGGCAACGGAAGAAGGCCGTTTTAGGTGAATTTTGATAGTTGAAAAAAACCCTGAAAAAAAAAACGGTTTCTCTGCCAACCCCAGACAGGACGCAGCCAAGCCGTGCGTTGCACGTGAGCTTGTCTTTTTGATAGCAGTGGGTTTGGCTGTAATTGACTAGCAATTTAGAGTTTTAGTTGTTTATCCGAATGTTAGTCGCTGTACGTTGTTGTGTTAAGGATTGATTAACTGTGTTATTATGCTTTCTTTTTTCTTAGTTGCCTTGCGGGTTGAAATCTGAATCGAAATGAAAAAAAGGTCTTTGTCTTAGGTTGTTTGTTGAATGTTACAGTCTGTTACGTCGTGCGAACCGCGATGACGGCGGTTTTATTTCGATTTCTTTTCTGTATGCATGCACCAAAGATGTTGCGTGTTTCTGCAGCTGACTGGTGTGCTTTTTGGCAGTGAATGCAGAACTGAATGCACTTTTGATTGATTTTAGATTGGAAAACTTTAAAAACAAAACAAAATGTCACTCGACGAGCCGAACACGTCAGCGGGATTGGCGAATGAACCGGAATTGGAGCCGGTGACGCCCGAAACAGAGAGGGCTGTGTTCTCGAATGGACTGATGACCTTGCTGAGGCCGGTGGTCACCGAATTGGACGACAGGGTGAAAGCAACGCGGTAAGACTGGCTGCGTTTGACTGCACTCCAAGCTTGGTTGTGCTGCCTGTGTGTGTCGCATTTGTATGGAACAGTTGGGAGGCGCTGATCGCCGATTGGTCGATTCAGTTGGTCTTGAAGCTGAGTTTGAGTCCGCTTGCGAATACGTTTTTTTCTGTTTAGGATTAGTCAACTGCAATTGCGTCAACAAATTGAAGCGCTGTCCGAAGGTTAGTAGTGGGAGAGCCATCAGTTTAGCAACATACATTAGAGGCTCTGCCAGCGTTTTCATTTCATTGGTAGTTTTTATATATATATATATATATATTGAAGTACGCCCCCACCGATTTCGGAAACCCGAAGGTACCAAACTCCGGTGGGATTGGGGAATGGACGGCTCACCATCCCGTGGAACCAATACCCTCGCCACGTGAGGGGGACAGCCTCTAAGCCCCGCTCTGTCCTGGGGGCATCAGTGATCTTAGCCCGGTTTCGGTTTCGGTGGCCTGCGGTCGCTATATCCCCGTAGTGCAGCGAATCCGAAAGTTTTAGTTGAAAACCAGAGTAGTTATTAGAGTAGAGAGCTACACTGGCGGCAGTTTGTCATCCTCCGTGGGGGATCGAACCCGTCACCTTCTGGGTTGAAGGCGAACGTGCTAACCACCGAGCCACGGAGGCGACAAAACGATAGTTCATCCTAAACGTTTATAGTATGAAGTTCTTTGCACTGGCTGCTTGTTTTGTGCAAGCCATACCGAATCCCAGTTTTGCCACAATGCAAATTCCGCCGTGATACAGACCTGCGGACGATCGCGGACGCTCAGAAAACGCCCTACGAATTGGAGCCGTACATGCGCAAAATGCAGGACGCTCGGAAACGGGTCGCAGTGGTGAGCAGCATCCTGCAGAATGCACAGGTGAGCGATTGTTATTATCGTTTCGGTGCGAAAGGGGCGCAGCAAGGTTGAATGATGGGTGTGGAACCATTTGCACGATGCAAGCCCGTTTTATTGCAGGACCGTCTGACAAAGCTGCAACGAAACATCACCAAAGAGACAGAACGAAGGAAGGCATTGCTCGACCCGCCTTCGCCTTCAGCCGCTGGCGCGCCAATTTGAAAAAAAAAACTATCACTAACAATTACGGTGCGGCTAGCTGATTGGTTGAAATGTAGCCAATCAGTGTACAACTGCTTTGAGTTCCACTTGAACCGCATTTTTCAGTCATTCCATATGTTTTATTTTTATTTTGTGCTGTGATATTTCTCAAGATACCGTTTTTTATGAACATGTGTGTTTTTGAATAAACGGTGAAACGCGCAAAATGTTTTATTGTGAAATCTGCCCATAACCTTCCTGCAAAATCTGTGCGGGGAGCCGTAAAGCCGAATGACACAAACGTGCGCTCACCCGAGACGCGTGCGGTGCTGTGGTGTACCACCGCTGATCTGTCTACCCGTTCTTACTAGCTGTACTGATTGCACATTACACGGAGCGAAACCATCACTCAACCGATTCCTTTGCAAGGCGCACTCCAATTTGCGCGAATTTCATCGCGCGTAGTTCGTGAGAAACCATACCATTACCTGGGTCTTGTCTGATTTCAAACCGAAATGCTCGTGTGTGCTCCGCCGCTCTTGCACCCAATCACCTTGCTTCATTTGAAATGAGCATCAAACTTCAAATACGACTTTTTTCTTCCAGAGCTTCCAGACACGAATCCATCTCAACACGCAAAAACAGCAAAACCGGCAAACTGGTTTTCATCATATGTTGCACTGGCCGCTGACTAAAAAACTTCAGCGTCAATGATACGATATGGTATGATAGCAGGTTACGTATGACTTGTCGAGTTTTATAAAACTGGCAACGTGAATTGCACGTTGAATAAATGGTCTGGCGTTTTATTTCTCAATTCTAGCCTGGTGTGCAACGGCTTTTCATCAACAGATAACGTTGTAAAAATAAATGAGAAAAATGCAAATTTCAATGTCCCTTTTTTAAAACGCCTTTGCACTGTCATTGACTAGTGCTTGAAACAGCCTTCTACCCTTGTTTATTGATTCTGATTGAACTAAAACTACATTTAGCTAAAACAGCGAGCAACGCACCGTTTTCCAAATAGATTGCATAAAGTTTTCATTGTGATTCACTTTTAATTGAGCCGTTTGGTTAGTTCCAGTGTCGTGTGCAGCCATCCATTGTGATTTTTTCAGCATGGACGGTTTATCAGAGTTGCCTTCGACGTCTTTAACGGCGAAATCAACTGCCGTATACGGCACAATGTGGAACACTGGCAGCAACAACGACACTGCTTCGACGTCGTTCGCTGCCGGAACTGATGAACATGAAAACAATGACTCTTGCGAAATCCAAAAGCCCGAATTTTGTGATGACAGCAACAACAACAACGAATTTTCCTCGTCCGAACAACCAGATGAACAAAGGTTGCCGCTATTGGAGAAATCAAGTTCTGCTCCAAACAATCAGCGACGTCGTGGCGATGACCCGTTTGATCGAATCGAAAAGTGCCCGCTGCCAGTGAACTCAGAACACCGGAAATCCAAAGTAAAACCAAGGAAACGCCATCAGGATAAGCCGCTGAAAATTGTGGTGACCACGGATGTGTTCGACTCTGAGCAGCCGATCCGACTGAAGTGTCCGCATTGCAAGTTCTTCGTGCAGACGCACGTGGAGCACAAGGCTGGCTGGTGTATGGTTGTGTCGTGCCTGCTGCTTGGCGCGGTCGGGTTCGTGTGCTTCTATCGTGTTTGCCATAAAGAGATTCACTAAAACTCGGATGTGTTTTTTCAGGGTGCAGAGAAAAATGTTGTCTGCCGTGTTTCTAGCGGTGTAGTGATAGTAAAATCTGCCGCAACACATGATTTTTGCATGCTGGGCTCGTTGCGAAACTTGGTACACAAATGTCCAGTAACCATGAACAGCTGAACGTGTAGGATCTTGTTGTGCAGAACGAACTGAGCGATCTTGTTCAGTCATCCTTAGCACAGACTACAAGGGTTATTTTTGATAGAGACTTCAAACTCTCAATTCACGAGTTGCATTTTCAGGTTCTTCGTGCTGTTGTGCGTGCTGCCGTTGTGCCTGCCATGTTGCTACGACGTGTTGCACAGCTGCGAACGTTGCCACAAATTGGTGGGCGCTCACAAAAGGCTGCAGTATTGGCTGTGCTCCAGATGACGCGATCACAGGTCTTACAGTCAAAGAAGAATTGGCGTTAAGAACCGCCAGTTGGCGTCAGTTAACGTCGGTTCATTTCAGAAGACGTCAAACGAGTGAGGAGTTGACGACGTCAATAGTCAATGTTTATGAAAAGCAATGCTTTCACAACACATTGGTTGACTTGATACCTTGACATTTTCATGTTCTCTTTTTCCGGGTGTTGAAAAGAAATTGGTTTTCAGCTGACATTCACATCTGTCGTGTTCGCACAGGCTTACTGAGCATAATTTTGACCTTTTCAGTGAAAGATTCTCATTTTCAGTATTGCTTTTTCATAAAAAAATGATGCAAGAAACGAACGTACTTTCTGGATTATGCACTGCACGCATTACCTCTTGAACATTCAGTAAAAAAGTTTAAAAAAGTTTACAAACATGGGTAATCTGCTGTGCAGCAACGCTGCCAATTACCTATAATTTAGAAAAACGCGCTGATTGGTTTAACAGTCTAGTTTGTCTCCAGTACCCAACCAAACAAAAAACGGCAACCACAGAACAGGAGTTCCGTATTTACATATTTGTCTGTACAGCCACAAATAGTACAAAAAAAATATTTTGCATCCTGTTAATTTATTTCGCCTGTTCCGCAAGTCCATCAAAAGCGCGTTATTGGCCAGTTTACCCCTATGGCAAATATGGGCGTGTTATTAATGGGCAGACGGTTCTCAAAGTCGGCTTGTGATTGTGTTTTTCACATAGCTGATAATTTTTTGACCACCTCTGCACAACAAAAACGGATGCAGATCCTGCATCGACACACGGAATTCGAATCCAGGCGATTATCAAAGTGATAATAAATCAATGATGATCGGAATCACCAAAAAACAATGATTTCAATTATTTAACGAGGACTGCAGATCGGTTGTTTGAGCTGGTACATACATCCGCTTATTTATCATATGATTCAACCACATACTCTGTTTTCTGGCTGCAGTTTTCCTCAGTGAATGGGTGCTGAACTTCGCCGAATGTTTCAGACGCGTAGTTCTTGACTTTTTTGGTCAGTTTTTGACCAATCAGCACCTAGCATTGAATTTCTGGCATACTTGTTGTATCGCGCAATTCGGAATATAGAGAAGGTCATATTTCCTATTCAATGCGTTTCATCTGCGTTGAGGCCACTTTATTTTTGCACATGCTTCAATTGTTAATTGTGACAAATTTTCATTAGCTTTCTTTCAACCACGGTGTTCGCGCGACAGAAGCATAAATTGCCACCATTTATTATACAAGTCTGTGAACGTTGAACTCAATGAAGGCCCCAGCAGCTTGTCAGTTCTGAATTCAGCGCAATAAATTTTCATTATATAAGCGAAGGGCACATATCTGCCGTTTGGTGCAATTGCACTGCAGGAATTTTCATTTATAACGCATATTTGATTATAATAAGAGCACAACTACAGTAACTCAGAATTAAAAAAGCTAAAATGTCTTGTGAATTCTAACCGCATACTCAGAAAGCAAACTGAATTCGTTGAGCCGCTTGCTGATTGGTTGCTTTTGAATTCACACACACGCTATTGGTTACGTTGCGTTAGCGTGTGCACGCGCGCGGGTGCTAGACAGTTAGTTGGGTAAGAAAACTTGAATTCAGATGCAGAAAGCAGAGCAATAATCCACTAACCGTACATTGGGGGCTTCAAAAAAGTAGAAAACTGGTTCGATTTCTTGTTTATTGTTGGACCACTGCTACAAAACGCAAAACTGTTGCGAATTTGCGGTTTGAAAGTTTTTATTATCATGATGGTCATATAGTGTCAGACAACGGTAATTACAGACTTTGGAAGTGAGTGAATTGTGTGGTACACACTAAGCCTCTTGATGTTGTGTTTTGGTTAGTTTCAAACGCATTATTAGCTGAAATGACGTTTTTAAAAACTGTTTCAGAAGGCAGGCTGTGTCGTTGTTTGTCTCTCTCTGCTGCAGATTACCGCGAAGGAATACTGTAAAGAGTGCACATACTGTAAAGGTAATCATTGTCACAAAGTTTGACAACGGGTTTTGTTGTGGTCAAGTTCGTTAGACGCAGCCTGACACTGAACACTGAATCGATTTGTGAACATCCTTTTGTATTTTAATTTTTTGATGCATGCTGGTGAGCTTTTAGTGGTAGAAAATTAACGAAACAGCATAAGCTTTTGACCATATTGGCAACACGCCTGTTGTTGCAAGTGATTTAAAAAAAGTATGAGCGGTATAGCATTATTTTTGCATTTTGTTGTGCAGGCAGGACCCGACCGTTTCAGACAGAGTTCAGACAGGTCAGCTTAAAAAGTGCAGAAAAGAGAAAAATTACTAATATTCTTACGTACATGTGCATCTCTTGTCCATGTTCATTTTTATGCCCGAGTTTGCGTCGTCCCAACGGGAAATTACCTTGCTTTGCCCCACACACCCAATCGCTTGGTCCTAGGACCTGTCATAGTTAGTTATTTGAAGACACAAGAACACTGACAAACAATTTCAGGCTATAATGCAGGAGAAATCACTTGATCAAGCAGTTTCGTCATCAGATCAATAGTTCATCTATTCATACGGATTTTTTTTTTCTTACTCGACTTTGATAACAGTTCATACCAATGGTTTTGAGCATTCGTAGTTGCCCAGAAAAAATAGCTGATTGATTTCTCCTTAAATAAAAATAGAAAAAGTCTCTTTATCTCCTGCAAAATCACCTGCTATTTTACCGAAAAAGTTAGCAGTTGAACCAAAGTGCTTTTTGTCTTCCATGCGTTTCACGACTGTTAAAGCCGGCGCAAATTACATGTAGTTGATGAAAAAAGCAGTGTTGTCATTTGCAGACTGCCCGTCACACGTGAAATTGTCGACATCAGCACCGCTTTTCTTAGTCATGCGTTTGCCTTTGGTCAAAGCAAGTCTTTCAATCTAAAGATCATTTCGGCTGTCAGTTGCATTTTTCTTTTCTGGAAATCACGAAAGAAGCCATACGATTCCCGGGGTTCCTGATTTTTTGAACTCAGTCGAGTTGAATTTATGAATGTGTTTCGAAGCGTTTTCAAAAACCGTTTCATCTGTCATTGTGTTGGCATTGGGCATTAATTCGTTGTTGTTTTTTGCATTCTGTTGTCAATAAGTGTGCTAAAATGATTGTTGAATTGTCTTTTTGCAAACTTGTTTCTGAATTTCAGCAATAAACAAAAGCAAAAAGGTTGCACCAATATCATCGACGAAGTCAAAACACAATGAAGACCAGCATTCAATTTCTTTGTGCATTCATGGCAGTCTTATTGGTTGTCAACCATTGCGATGGCATGCCAGCAAAGAAACATGCCAAGTTGGTCGCATCTTTTTTGGGCTCGTGTACTATTCCGGCCCGCGAAATTCCGGCCCGTAGAATTCCGGCCCGCTCATTCCGGCCCGAAGAATTCCGGCCCGGAGAATTCCGGCCCGGAGAATTTTCGCTAGCAAGAACAATATTAAACCACACGAAGTGATTTTTGGTAAATAAATTCTTGTGATTTTTTATTTTTGTTTAGAACTTGCTTGCAGTGACTTGTTGTAGGTTCCTAATCCTAAGCCAAGCCTTTTTGATAAGGTAAAAGGGTCACAAATCCTGTTCATGATAAAAAATTTAAAAATTTAGTTGTAGTTTCTTTTTTCCAAAAGGTTTCATTTTCCAAAAAAGCAAACAGGACGAACATCATTGAAAATACACTGTAACATGTGAACATCGATATTTTTATTTTCTTATTTCATTACCAAAATCACTTCGTGTGGTTTAATATTGTTCGTGCTGGCGAAAATTCTCCGGGCCGGAATTCTTCGGGCCGGAATTCTTCGGGCCGGAATGAGCGGGCCGGAATTCTTCAGGCCGGAATTAGCGGGCCGGAATTGTACCCCCCGCATCTTTTTTGTCGTCTTTGCTTTTGATTTATTTCATATGTATGCCAATGGTTCGGTGATACAGCTAATGTGTTTGTCTAAGGTGAATCGGAAAACTGTAGCATTCAGAATTCCGTCTCTTTTTTGCTGTGTTTACCCCAACAAACACACTGGCACATATACGTGGCTCCGCGCAGTTCAAAATCAGTGCCAATGTCCTTTCTTCATGAATAAACGCATGAAAACCAGAAGAGTTTCACGCGTGTGCACCAATCTGCTAAAAATCCTTCTTAATTTTTTCAGTATTTCCATGTTGTTCCTTCCAACATTGCAGAAAGTCCGCAGAGGCGCAGGACTACCAGCATTTCATGCAGCTGTTGCAGCGCCACCCACAGTTGCAGCGGCGTGCTGGCTCGTGGCTTCGCGAGAGCAGCTACAGTAATCCGTACATGTCCAAGTGGGAAGACAAGCTCGGCTTCAATTTTCAGTGATGCACGTGATCTGATCTCTGGAAGTGATTTATAAAGAAATCAAGCAGAAACCATTTCAAAACCATGTAGGTAAATTTTAGAGAGCCCCATTTTGTAACAGCGGTATGCAGTCGAATGCACTTCAGAAGCCGTCATTAGCTATTAACTCAAATTAGCCCGTTAAAGCTTTGAACTGCCCTTTGAAGGACCCGCAAGGCTGCAAGTGTGATCCGACTGTAATTCTGGGAACATCGCTATTCATTTGTTGTGATTTTAGATCTCAGTGTCGTTCACAAAATGCCAAAAACTAAAATTTTATGCCAAAGAAGAGAACATGTACATGAGGAAAACATTGTAACGATTAGTATTTTGTGATAAAGGGCCCGTTTTCGTTGTAAAGTGTAAATTCCAACGGTCTACAATCCTAATCCCATCATCATAACTAAAATCCTCTACATTTACTATCCAAAATGAACTCACCATCCTGACACGGTTTTCGCAGTCAACATTTCTCTCCAACCAGTGGCAGCAAGTGAAAAAATGTGGTGCTAGCCCAACAACAGCTAGTGGTAGCCCAACAAAATGTGAAAAAAATGCAGCAAGGAAAACACAAAGTTGCAGCAATAATCGTTTCATAAACCAAAACGAAGATAGAAACAGTTGTATTTGTCCATTGTTCATACTATGAATTGTGCACGCATTTTGTGCCAGTGCTATGACGTGGCTGACTGCTGCGTGTGACCGTATCCAACCAACAGACTATACAACGCTACAGTTTCACCATGTACGGTCCATACAGTGCGTGCGCTGTTTTTGACGCCGTTGTGCTGCTGTCTTTCCGGCGGAACCAAGCGCCACGTGCCCTCATGGATTGACGCTTGGCGTCGCGGGCAGCCGCTGCCTGCGCCCGGCTTTTGAGATCGTCCTGGAAATGGCAAAAAATAAATGGCTGTATATGAGACATTTGTAAGCTCCTTAGGCAGACAGTTAGAGACCATACTCAGCGGTCAGAGTTGCTTTTTTGGTCATTTCATGAATTTATGGTCATTACATGTTGTTTACTAACGTCGGCCTTGACGTGCTCGACGAGAAAGTTCACTTGGTCCATCAGGCGTTGAATGCGCGAATCCGAATTGTCCCCGTCGGAGCCAACCAACGAGAGCGCACGGCCCAGGGGAAAGAAATCCCAGCCGTCGTGTTGGATCTGGAAACTGTCTGTGTGAGCGTGGCTTATTAGCATCCTTACAGGTTCAAAGATGGCAAAGGCAATCAATAAAATTGCATCACATTGATCAAGCAAGTGACCAATCAGCGTCTCCAGTTAAAAGTCAAGCAACCAATCAGCTAGCATACAATACAACAAACAAACATACCTGATTGAAAACGTACAATTCGAGCGCTGTGAGATCATTGGCTGGTGTGTCGCTCAAATGGATGAAAAAGAACAAATATGCCCACATGCTGTGTTCAACCTGGAGTGTTTTCAATTGAAAAACCATGTCCATCTGCTGTACACTTCAATAGAGTTTGCCACAAAAATATTTTGTCATCGCTCACTTTCACATGATGCTGAAAGCCACGCCCATGGTGCTCAAACTCGTAGCTCTGACGACCACAGATGAAGCAGGTGCTCATCATGTCTTGCTCGATTTGAAACTGAACACAACAAATACCGTAATTCTTCATCCTTTACGCAGGAAACAGTTGCTTTTGACATCAACACTGGTAGGACGATGCCTAAGATCGGAGCTCTTTCCGATCGAAAATCTGTTTTTATCTGCACAAAAGAGTAGTAGAGCATTTTAAAACAACACCTTTGCCTCTCGCAACTGTGAGAATGTGTCGATGATGATGCCGAAGATCATGTTCAGGCCGATCGTGGTGATCAGCGCAAAGAATGACACGTCATAAATCGCTTTCAGCGCATAGAACGCAAACTCATTGTTGGCGTCTTCATCTGGGATGTCAAAATTCTGAAAAAAGATAACTAACTAATCAATCAATCAATCAATCAATCAATCAATCAATCAATCAATCAATCAATCAATCAATCAATCAATCAATCAATCAATCAATCAATCAATTAATCAATTAATCAATCAATCAATCAATCAATCAATCAATCAATCATTCAATCAATCAATCAGTCAATCGATCATAACCAATCCTAAAGAACATATCAACCAACATCAGCCATTCCAAACATCAGTCCATTTCGTATGGTCGACACAAAGCATTCCCAGAGCGAATTGCAGTACAGCGAGTTCCCCGTGAAAATGTTACGCAGAAATAGGAATCCAAATAGAGCGTAGATGTAAAGCCAGATGACACCAAGAAAGACAACCCAAAGCATTGAGCGACCTGGCAAAAAACAATTTTATTATATTTGTCCTTAAAATGCGTTTGCAGATGAAGTAAAAAGTGGATGTGAAAACAGCCTAAAGAGCCACCATGTGTTAATTTTTCCGTGAAGCATGAGAGTGTTTTCTCATGTGCGCATTGAGTTTTGTATATAACCATGAAAAGGACAATGCCGTTTGCTCTTGCTGTACAGCAAATAATGATCTATCCGAAGAATCCGTCACTAATGAAATCGAATCGTCTTCGTACCATTCAGCGTGATTGCCTGCATCGCTCTTCGCAGCAGTTGATTCTGATCAACAATGTGCAGCATGTGAAAGCAAAACCAAGCACCTGAATTAAATTTCTTTTATTCACATCTCGAATAAAAGGACTAAAATCCTCAAAACGTGTTGCTGAATGCAAAAAAAAGTTTAACTGAAAAGCTCCCGCGCGTACCATTCTGACAGGTTGCCAAAACAGACAGTGCCACCAAACTCGGATAATACAGGCCGTCCCACGAAAACAAATCAATGGCCAGGTACGTCGTGTCGTTCTCGTCGATACCGGATTTCTGTTTTTGCTCACGATATGAACGCGACAAACAGTATCTGCAAAAAACTGCTTGTTAAAACTTGTTGGGCTGCCATGACATCCAAAATAACCCAAGGTACACACTGTGTACCAAGATGATGTCGTGCTTTGAGAAAAAAACTGTTTGACCTAAGTGCCTAAAACAATTTAATCAAAAATGCTGCAACCAGCTGTTGTGGCAAAATTATTATTTTTGCATGTTGTCATGTAATGCTAACAAAGGAAACATTTCTTACCTAATTTTGCGAGCGAGTTTCTTCAGCACAATCGGCAACGTTGGTCGGTTGGCCAGCAGAAAACTGAGACAGACCAAGGTGCACATGAGAATGTGCATCACCCCGAGTACGCGTATCAGCGCAGCCACATTTGCACTCAGAACCGGCCAGAATTGCTGATCGGGCACGCTGCAAATTTTAAAGGGCATTCATGAAGAAGTATTTAGTGACGCGTAGCTATGCGTCACTACATACTGTTTCATGAACGCTGCTTAAGTTTGACGCAGAATCATTTGAAAAGTTTCAATCCGCTATACTTGTAAAATTTCAAAAGAAATACAAATCTTACGAGTATCGATAATCGGGATCAAATTTTTCGGGCGCCATCCAGCCGAACAGGACGACAAGATTGACCACAAACGTCAACAGCAGCAAGGTGGTGTTCAAAAGTGACCAGTTGTTGACGAGCCAACGGCACGCGCCGAATGCTTGCACCTGCCACACAAAAAGCGTAATGAGACTAGAACTGGTTGGCTTTTGGAAATGAATATTTTGAACGTGGTCGCCGGTTCCTGACGATTTAGTTCCTCAGAGTACCTTCCGTTGGAATCGAATATCATCGCAGACTTCGCGCGACCAAGCCATAAAGTCACGCAGTTTATTGCTGGCAGATGAGCGGTCGACCTGAAAAAGTGTTTCCATTTTGCCTCAATCCCCGATTGTAACGCTCCCACCCGCCACTGCGTTACCTCCCACTTGACCCGCTCCTTGACCGCCCGTCTGAGCACGTTCATGTCCTCAGCCGTAAAGTACACCCGTTGCAGAGTGCTGCCCTTCTGCAGCTCCACGGACAGCGTGTGCGCCATGAAGTAGCGAAACGCGTCGTTGTCAGCGAACTCGGCCCTGGCGATGCTCGGGTCGAGGTCGAAGGCGCGACACAGCAAGTGGTGGTACGTGAAGCCGACGGCGAGCACGAGGTCCTCCTGGCGAGTCTGCTCGACGAGCGTGCGCTCTTGCAGCAGGTGGTACGCCTGATTGATGAAATCATGATGGTTGTTGTTGGGTGTTTTAGGCAATGTTTGCAGTCAGGGCTAATAACCCAGGAAAGCGTAATGCCATCCAGTTTTTCTTTGTCATTAAGTGCCTGTGTACACCCCTCGGCGGGGCTCGATCCTCCGAACGCACAGACAAAAGTGACACGCTACCACCAGGCCATGAGGGTGACAAACTCACGCATCAACTGAGAATACCAGTGCAACGCAAAACCTGCCCCACCACGAGCAATCACCCCAAAACACCCGCACACCGCACACCTGCAGCATCTGATTCGCGACGTCATAATTATTGATTGAGTCCATGATGGTTTTCGTGTGGCCGGATTCGCTGTTTTCTTCCGTCATGTCTGTGAGCAGAATGCCGACGGATCGCTTCAGTGAGAAGATGTCGCGCATGGTGCAGCCGGGAAATGACGTCATTCGCAGAATTGGCGTCACGTGGTCGAGCACTTTGTGGTCAAAGGCGGTGATCTGGGGAAACAGAATGCCCGTTAGAGCAGTCGTCCTCGAAAATAGCGGCGTTTCACATTTTTACGTCACTCTCTGATCTCTTTGACACGCCGTTGCGTTTCAGCCGATCAGCACGCCAAATATGCAACAACAATCGTTGAACACCAGCCTGATTCTGTTCGTTTCCCTGCACCATCTCAATGATGGTGTCAATCAGTTGCGTTATGATGCCAACCATCCGTTCGTTCACTTGTCCGCTGATCAACAGCGGCAGAAAGTCGCACGTTTCGCCAACCAGATCGACCGTCTTCAAATTGTCCCACTGATCGCGTAAATAGTTCTGCATTCGTTCGTTTTGCCCGTCGCAGAGGCTCGCAAGCACCTAATTACAAAATTCAAAATCTGACAGGCGCGAGCTTGTTCGATTTGTTCTATTGTAATTTTAGTTGGTGTTGGTTCTGAGCAAGTTTTAGCAAATTTAGTTGATCCCATCCGATTAGTCATCAAAATTGTCGCAGCCGTCAAGAACGAAAAACATTTCCAGCATTCGACAGGTTTGCACCTTGAGCACCAGATTCAAGTGTCCCTCGTCAGCGACCACGTAGTCCTCCACTGCGAACGCGACGTCATACAGAGTTTTGTAGGTGACTTTTGCGGCGACCAATTGGCCGAACGTTTCGCGCGCAGCAGCCGCGTCCTTTGTGTTCACCGCCACTGCGCCTTCGTTCGCGAGTGTTTTCATTTCCTGTGTTAAAATTGCACACGCTATAGGTGTACTGGGTGAGCTCATAGAAAAAAGTAAAGTTGCAAAATGTAATCTGCAACTGGGCAGTAAATTAGGTAAATTTTGATGATTCTTGGAGCTTCCTTCGTCAAGTTATGAATTTTTAGTGTGTCTTACTTGTGTTTAAAACCAAAAAGTGCCAAACGACACCAAGACAATATTTCCAATCTCCACTGCACAACGCACAATTTCACGTCCCAACTTCGGCGCCTGCGTGCACTTTGCGTTCGCGTTCAGGTCTCGTTCGCAGGCCGTGATGAGCGCGTCACTCAGCCAGATGACGTCATGGCGTTTAGTGAGTTTGCGCCGTAGACGCGCCGGCCAGCGGTCACGGTGGTCAACGCAGCCGCGTTTGTGCGTCGACTCACCTGAGCGACAGACGGATATACGCTGGGGGATCGCACGTGGTTGAGTTTAGGGGCCATTCATGAAGCAGTAGTTAGTGACCGCGCCGCTATGTTTTATTGCAGCTACGCGTCACTAAATGCTGCTTCATGAATGCCGTTTTAGTCAGGTATTTACAACACATCCCATGACTTTTCATTGCAGCGGAGAATTCTCACAATTTTCTGATACAAGTATTCCTATGCAGAAATAGCAGAATCAAGGATGGGCCGAAATTGAGGCAGGAACAAATACAAAAACCGAATAGAAGACGTAATTCTTGTCTACGTTAGCAGTACCTCTGAGCAACGCCATCAGTTTGCCGCAGACGCCCGTGTGCGCTTTCGTCAACTGCTCAGCGTCAATGTTCAACGCGTTCACCTTCAGTCGACTAGCGGACTCGGAGTCGATGTACGCCGCCGTGCCGTGTCGCGACAACTCCGACCGCAGCACGTCAATGATCGCCTTCGCCGGCTCAGCGTCCAGCCGCGACATCAACATTTGAAGACGCTTCTGGTTCGAGGTCTGTGAAAATAACAGGTTGTGGAACGGAAGCAGCAGGGCACAATATTGGTGTGAATTGCGGTGGAAGTTGGGTGCGTTGGATTAAAGTGGCGTAAAGGTTTTGTGGTGAGTTCGCATGCGCATGCAGTGAAAACACGAGAGCGCCAACGGTGCTCTGCACTTTTCAAAGTGACGTTGTGTTTGCATGGCGAGCTGTTCAGCTCGACCGACGGTTGAATACAAACAGAGCAGAAAATGTCGTACACTCAACTGGTCACCTGTTTCTTTGTGATCAACTGACGTCGCTCCCTGAGCGCCTCCTCCGACTGCAGCATGCGCGACTTGACCGCCTCGAAGAACGGCTCATCGCGTTCGGCCAGGAAGATCTTCATGAAACGATCCTGGACGACGCGCGTGCCGCCGTGCAACGCTGCGACGATCGTGGCGAGAGTCTCGCGCGCAATCGCTGCACAAAGTGGACAGAGCTGGTGGGTGAACGAACGATGGTGGGTGCTTTTGTGAGGGAACTCAACCCATTTGTGAGATAGAAACAGACACCACACACGCACCATTGAATTGAATTGCGAGTTAATAAATAACCAAAGACGTGTGGCTTCGAATCACACTCGAGGCTTCAAAACTTTTTTCGATGCCTGCCTGCATCACTTTTCAAAAATATAAACAACGCAAAAATATTAGAAATTCATAAGCGAACACCACCTTCGGACGGTGTACTCAGCAGGGACATCAACGCCTCGACGAGTCCCATGTCGCTCATGGCCGCCTGCACGTCCTCGATCAGCTCCATCTGCGAGATGACGTATTTTGCGTTCGCGCTCTGCGCCACGTTCGACAGTTTCGCAATCTCATTGTGCAGCACGGTGCGCAGGATTTGCAACGCCTTCACGCACTGCTGCTCGGCGCGCACTTTCTCGCGTTCATTGCCGATCACACGATGCACCGTGTCTGCGACGTACTTGATGACGCAGCTGATTTGCGACCAGCTGAATAGTTTGCACAAAAAGAATAATTTGAAATTTTTGAAAAACTCTGAAATTCAAGAAAGAAAATCGACTATAATAACAGTTTAAACAATCATGGAAGTCATGGTTCCCACCACAGAGTAAACATTTACGATCGACTTGCTAGTACTAGGTGCATCTGTGAATTCTATCAACTCCGCCCCAAACGCCCACGTGGCATCTCACCGTTCTTTCGCAGTGTCAGCTTGCGTGTTTTTGAACGATGCCACCAGAGCTTGAAATTCAGGGCCAAGCGGCAGCGCCGTGTCGCTCTCAAGTTCGCAGTAGGGCTGAAAGAAAACGTGTCTAAATGTGACGCAAGTTGGATGCATTATTTGACTCATTAAATTAAAAAAAACGTTTTGCGTTACTGAAATTTTCTGAACTCAAAAATTCACTGACTGATTGACTCGGAAATTGTATCTGATCAGCGAGCGTATTCGGCCCGCAATACGCGAGATTGACATTCTCGACGAACGTGCACAGCATCCAGTTCAAACGCTGCTCGTCCTTGTAGTAGCTTTGGTATCGCGAGAGCGGGTCACGCGGCGGCGGCTGCAGCGGGTGCGAGAGAATCGTCGGCACGTGCTCGTTTATGCCTAGATGAAGAAATTGAACTTGAAATTTGAAAAAAACAGTCAAACGTTAATGGATCGATGCTGAAACAAATAACGTGTTCATGGCGAAATTTAGTTGGAGTATCTCAACCCAGTTCACTGGGGAGCTCTTGAGATCTCCAGTTACAATAACTATTGTGCAGATAATCGAACTCATCAACCAGAAAAACTGAATTCAAACATCAACTAAAATCAAGTTGAATTGCTTCAGAACTGTTGACTGTCTGTAGCAGAAGCTAGGTTTTTTTCCAAAAATTCGGTTCTGCAATTTGCAGAAAATGATAAAAAATTTCTGCAAATGAAATTTGGTTTCTGCAAATTTCAAAAACATGACGAAAATGGTTTTTGTGCTTGTTTAATGTCGTTTTTTTGTTCTGAGCATCATTTCTTAACGATGCTCAGAGTTGCAATTGCCAATTGCATCGTTTTACCGCAGAATTTTTAAAGATTCAGAAAAAACACCAAAGCCAAACCAGATTGCCAAACCAAACAAATCAGCAATCATTCGTTTCAAATCATTCAACCTAACAACAACACAATCAATATCAAATGAAAACCCTCAATGCACAAATTTCGCAATCAAAGCGATGACTTCGGTCGGTTCGACGTTCTCAAAGGTGCAAAGGTGTTCGGTTTGATTTTGTATCGCCTCTTTGTTTTCATCCCCAGATACTGCATGCTTGCCTGCAGTTATACTCGGACCAGGGAATTGAATTCGTTCGCATTTGAATCGTTTCCATTCGTCAGCGATACTGCCCTTGCCCGGCAAAATTGATGAACAAAACTAGTGCAGATGCAGCAGATCGGCATTTCCGTACGCCAGCAGCTGTTCAGATCGATCTATCTCAGAAGGTAGAATATTTTGGCAGCCTTGAGAACACTGTGCGCGTCTTAGAATAGGTTGCTGAGATTCTCAACCAGCTCGACGACAAACTTGCGCACCGTACCTCCGCCAATGTTTTATTTTTGCATCTTCTGTTGTGTGGATGATGGATCACTTCATTCTAATTCCAAACAGAAAGCCTAACAGCAGACAATAATTCGATTTGATCTGATTCTGTTTTATTTTTCGAATTCGAAATACCCCGATTTTATTTACGAAGGTGAAACAAAACGCCAATTATTGCGCTTCAGCAACCACCGAAACAGCTGTTTTTGACAAAAAACAGCTGTTTCATGTTGATGTGAAATTTCAGTCAAGCGCCAAGCACAAATTGAATATTGCAGAACCAAAGTTTGTATGCAAATCTGTTTCTGCAATTTGCAGAAATCTGCAAAAAAATTTCTGCAAACGGTCCAAAATTTCTGCAAAAAACCGACGTTTTTCTGCAAAAAAAAAACCAGAGCAGAAGCATGAGACAGCGAACAAAAAACATCGACTTGCATGAAAACGTAAATTCATAGAAATCCAACCAGTGTTGGAAATGATGCAGGAGACAGCGGATGCCAACGCGGTCAAATGCGTCTGATCGGATAAACAAGGGTGCACGGCGACAGCAAATGGAATCAGGGCGTTCCGGAGTAAACGCGTTGAGATCGTGTGCTCTGCGCTGATCAGCTCGTTCAACTGAACGTACAACGCAAAGCTTTACCCACTTTGACTTTTTCAAGATTTTTAGTTTAAGAAATTTACACAGTTTGAATTGAATCAGCAAATCTCAGAAATCAAATTTTATAGCTTAGTCTGACGACAACAAACAGTTGAAAACCACAGCAGTCACCAACAAGAACAGAATGAACGGTTTACCATGGCGACATTCTCGGCCGGATCGTTACCAATGGCGAGCTCGTCGAAGCGTTGAAAGAACGACCCAAAGAAACAGTTCAAAAATGGCAGCATTGCATCGAAAATGTAGTGCAGGGACTCCTGAAGCGAGCAACATTCAAAATATAAGCCGAAAAACATTGTTTCCAAATTCGAACTTTGATAGTGAGAACAGTTCCCATGGCGGCTATTGTCTTTCGTTTTTATGATCTCATTTGACGATCTTGTTAGGTATTGTAACAGTTCCTTTTAATTTGAATCCATGAAGCTTCCGTTAAAAAACTAATAATTTTCACCTAAGCTTAATTTGATGCCCTAATAACAGTAGTTTCTTTTTCTTATAACGCCAAAAATATTGAATAAATATTTTCACCATGTTCCTTTCAATTGCAAGTTGCATATAGCAAGTACACTGGCAGGGCAGGTTCCGCAAAAGAAGGCCAACCTTGAATTCATGACTGCGATCGTTCAGCGACACGTGGACTTTCGTCGGTCTTCGTTTCAAGAATTTGCGCGCGGTGGCCGGGTCACGTTGGATGTTCTCCGTGCAGACTTTGATCACGTCGCATAGACTCTCGATGTACGTCCACAGTTTCGGCTCGTGACTCATTTCCTGCGCAAGTGGACAAACATCGTGCGGCTGCCTTTGAAATGGGTGTGCTGATAGGTTTCATTAAGCTGGTAACATGGTTTTCAATTCTAGAGTGCATTCAACCAGCTGAATGGTCTTGTCCAACGTTAACAAAAGCAACAGAGACGCACATTTGGTTAAAAGAAAAGCAAAATGTCAAACAGACCATCCTTTGTCATTCCCAAACGTTGAAACCTATGACAAGAAAACGAAACAGTCTTTCTACCTTTAACTCAAACGTTGCGATTTCAAGATCAGACGTAAAGAAGACGGCGACCAGGAACTGAACGAACGGCGCACGCATGCCGTCGCACAGCGCAGGCAGCAGGATCAGATCGAGCAATTGGTGCAGCGTGAACATTGTTTGGCAGATCGATTCGACCGTTTTGTTGTCGCCCTAAGACAATCAGGATGGTCAGAATATAAAAAAACGAAGCACAACAAACAATATTTTTTTTCTTAGTGAACCACCCCGTTTTAACTTTTTTTCTCTCGCTTGGGCGTGCCCAACAACCACGACTGACACTCTCTACAAAAAACATGAAACAGTATAAAAGCAGAGCTCACTTGCGAGCAACAAGCCAACAGCTGAATGATGTTAGCGATGTATCGTCTGTCGTCGGCGACATCGGGCGACAACGCTTGCTTGCGTTCGTCCATGGCCATGATCTCAGTCAGTTCCGTGTTGGAAGTGTCCGTCATGATTTCAATGCTGAACGTGAAAATGGTGATGGTTGGCCATGGCTATTGAGGGGGGGCTCGCTCAGATCACTTGAGAGTCTCTCTGGGGCACAACGGGGGCCTAAACGCGGAGTGACGGTGTGTGTCTCACTAACAACGTTCGGCAGCCGTCTGTTTATTTTGTAGTAACCGCACCAATTTTGGCATACCTTTCAAATTTCAGACACCGGATTTCAACTTGTGCTTGATTTTAGAGACATAACTTGTATCTGTTTGCTAATTTTACCTTTGTTTGTGCTGCAACAGCGCCTTGACCACAAGCTGTTGATTGCGTTTCACGGGTTTATTGTCAATCATGACGAGTGAAATCAACAGTCGTATGATCGTTGGATTACGTGTTCTTGCCAACTCTTGTACGATCTCATTGATCACTTTTGCCGGAATGCGCAGGCACAGTTTTTTGTTGCCAGTGAAAATCTAAAAAATGAACAGAAACAAATGCCTGGCTTAAATTTACGAGCGTTGATGTTGTATTTAAACAAATTTCAAATTTTGCAGTATGTGAATAGCGGCATTGTTTTCGAAGCGATTCATTGGTACACAGAAAATAAATCACAGTGAATAAACCAAAACTTTGTTAACAAAACCAACCAACACAAACCTCCACAAACAACTCGCTTAAATAGTGACCAGCGCCTTCGACTTTGAAAAACGTCGACATTCGATCAAACAATCGCTTCTGAACTGTTGGATTACCGCACGACATGGCACGTAAGAGCACAAAACAAGATTGGTGCACTTGCGACAGCGTCTAAAAGGGTTTTGGTTGAAAAACGAGCAAGTTGGTTGTGTGAAAGTTAAAAAATAAATCGCTCACTTCTGCCTCAGTGTCAATCTGTCCAGTGATGATGTCGAAAATGTCACCCAGCACTCCTGGAAAATGATCAGCTCCAACGAATGAAAAGTTTCAATTTCACTGCACAGTGTATGCAAAACTCACCGCTGTTGTAGAGCATCTGTTGATTGATAGGGTGACATTCGTTGTAAAAATCGCCATCCAAATAACACAGCCTGGTGGGAAAAGAATCGACAACACTGATAATAATTTTTTTGTCACATTGATGGAGGAGAGCAAGCTTCACTAATGAACCAAAAAAGAAACAGACAAGAAGTTAGCAGCTTACAACGCAAAGCTCTCGAGCACTTCCTTCATGCGAATTCCATTTTCAGCGTCAATGTTGCCATCAGCCAGCATCAGTCGCATTTCTCTCAGGTTGCTTGTCACATATTTGTACACCTCCCTTGATCGTTCGGTCAACAGGATCTGTGAACTTGTCAGTCTATCTGATGTATTGAATAAAATTCTAATGTTTTTCGTCGCTTTTGCTGATATCAGTAGGCTTTGGGTGATAATGCTTTACGAAGCCAACCCGTTCATACCTGAGACTGTTGAGCGTATCCAAGCATGTCGTCGAATGAGCTGTGGTACCGTCCAAGGAGATACATTGCTTCGGCCACCAGTTCTGGATACTCGTAATGACACAGGTCGACGACTGCCTAAGCAGAATGGAAACGGACCAGTCCTTGCTTGAAAAGTTGCACAGCAACAGAAGAAAATGCTCTGATTTTTCAGTAAATCTGGAACTTTTTGAAAAACCAACCTTCACAAAATCCATTTCCGCGAGATAGTTTGACTGATCGAAGCAAGTTCGCAGCACGGTCACCGCGAACGCATTCAACTGTGCGTTGTTCAGATCGTAGCTGTCGAAGAGCATTGGAGCGAGTCGGTGTCGTGCGTCCTTTGGTGCCTGCAGCGTGTCGCAAACATCCTTGAAAATGGACACGAAACGGTGCAGACGGACGGACGTGCGCAGCGTGAAGAACAGGTTTGCTGCGTGGCACGCACTGAAAGACAGCTCTTGCAAACTGGCAAGAAACCGAAGCCTTTGTCGTGTTACTGGTGGGTTGCTTGTCGTGTGGCCAAACGATCGCAACCAACCATTTGTGTTTTTTTGAAAGTTATCTATGCCACCTGATCTTTGTAAAAATTGAAAATCAAACGCACGCAATTTTAACGCTGACCAGCCCTGCGTTTCGTGAGTTCGCCTCAAAGCGACCGACTTCTTGATATTGCGCGACCAGTTTTTTCACCTCGTTTGGGGCTTCTGAAATGGACCTGCATTTTTGTAATACGGTAGTTTTTGTCAAACAAACAAGAAGAACAGAAAAAGAAGTGACGCTGCACACTGTTAATTGGCCGCAAATATCTATAAAAGACGGGGCAGCGAAAAAATGCTTGCACCCAGTTTGACTGTTTTTTTTTGAAAATCAAAAAAAATGTTGACTCAATCTAGGGCACCAATCCAAAACAACCAATCACCCATCAGCAATCATTAAAATCCTTAAATCCTAAATCTGAAAAAAAAACTGAAAACTGCTGATCAAACAAACCATTCAAATTTGCCACTCTGAACGGCACATCATCGCTGCTCTCAAGAAGTCCAAAAATTGGAATCAACACCGATTTCACCTCTTTGTCTTCGTAATAGCCGAGGCGCACCAGACGTGGAATCAGCGTTAGCACCTAGTTTGTGTGCGATTTTGAAGATTTTGTGTGCGATTTTGATTCTGTAGAAACCAGAAGAACAAAAAAACCAATGGAGCTTTTACTACAAGAAAGCAATAATCAAAACAAAAATTTTAAAATCGTAAATTTTTATTTTTACAACACCGACGACGACGGCAGTTTTTGATAATGACCGTTTGGTATTTTTTCAAACGTGTCCCATTGAAATGACGTCATGTGTCGCAAAACATGCGTTTGTCGTTCACAGCAAACCAGACTTTCCGTATAGCCGATTTCTTCCCGTAAACAAATGGTGAAGGTCGAATCAGTCACACCAAACTGACATTTTAGTGCCTGTACTTTGACAAACGGGCGTTTTTAAAGCAAATGACGTCAATTTAATCCGGACACGTTTGAATAAATTCACAATAGTATGATAACAAAAATCCTAGTGCTAGCTTTTGTGTGATCAAAGAAAAAAAATCCTGTTTTCTGCAGGAGAAATTTGTGTGGTTCAACCGTTTTTACAACCCAAGAGATACCGTTTACCTAAGCCCTGTATTGTCTTTAAACTAGCATCTTACCTGGGTAACGAGCTCATTTCTGCCTTGGTCCGAGGCCGCCAACGTGTTGTTGTCGGTCAAGAAGTCGTTGATCCAGTGTTTCAATGGATGAATGAACTCCAACGGGATCAGGGCGGTTTCCTGTTTCAGAAGATGTGCGGTCTTTTATACACACCAGGTTATTTTTTACTTTTAGCTATTTCCTTTTTCTGTGCTCTGCCTTTAATTCTGGCGTCTGGAATGTTTTGTAACTGCTAGTTCCGAGCTCCGATGGTTATTCAAACAGCGGATGAGATCTGATCAATCAGCGTTTCAAAGTTCAAAAAATGCGAAAGTAAATTTTCAAACTAACAAAATCATCATTATTCGCTGCAGCGGTGGTGCTTGTTTTTCGTTGGTTCACAGTCACCGAGTACGTTGGTATCGTCTTGTATTGGTAGACGAGTTTCATGTCTTGTGAGTTGATGAAGTTTGAGCCGACATTTATGAACAGCTCGTACAAAAGTTGACAGTAGATTGCTCTAATCTCGTCCGCCAACTTTGCGTCCGTCAAACAAATGTAGCACTGCTGCCAGTTGAGCAGGCCGAGTCTGTTCGTCAACAATTCGACACACGCTTGGTTGCGACCCTGTTTTCGTACTTTCCGGGAGCATTCGAGTAAATTATTTTAATGGAATGGAGCAGTCAAAAGCGGTTGTCTCAAAGAGCTGTGGTGGGGCGACCACCCAAGACACAACTCAACTTCAATCTAAAGCTTCAGTTTTTATTTCTGATAGCTTGTCATCTTTGTCCCAAAGAAATCCTCGTACCCTCATTTTTTTGCATTTCACTTACCGAACACAACGCAACGAACAATTTCAGTTGATTTTTCAGAAACAGATAATAGTCAGTGCCTCGGTTCTGAAAAGCATTGATTGACAGTGAAATTGATTTTTCTTGCAATTCAAATGATCTGCAGTTGAACAAACTTTTCGCTGCTGATTGATCAACACGAAAAAATAACAAAATTCCAAGCGAAACTTCAAATGTAAACAATAAAGTTTCATTTCACCGCGCACAACGAAACATTAAAAACGCCCACAAACCTGCGTGAAGTCGTGCAGCACCTGCCAGCTGCGTCCGTGGTCCCACGAGAGGTACACGGTGTTTCGGCGTCGTTGAATGTTCTGTCCCAACTCGGTCAACAGGAGCACCAGTATGCAAGGAGCGCGTGGAATTCGAATGAAAGAAAAAATCGGGACCATAATAAAAGATCGTAGATGAGAACTAGCAGAGGATGGCTGCCTTTGCAATCGAGTGCAAGGAGAAGCGGAAACAAATTGCTGATTGCAATTGGCCTGGCCAGCATCGAGACCGTTTCACGAAAACGAAAAAGCGCTCACAATCTCCTGTCTTATCAATCGAATGATTTTATCGATTTGTGCGGACGTGAAGCGATCGACCAACTTTCGATTGTTGCTCAGCAGTTCGTAGGTCATTTTCGTGGCCGTCAGACCAATGTTGCTCTGCAATTGAGGGACTCATCGAGATTTCGAGACCCAGACGTTGGTTGATCATTAAACGCTTGAAAGGCATAAATCGCTCTTTGGTTGTTTGTGGTACTGTGTAGCATGTTTTCGAACTGCGTGAATTCAATTTTACAGCGATCAAATATCAAAAAAAACTTTTCAGGCAATAGTTTCAAGCTTCCTACCGCCGTATCCTCAATCTGTCCAAGGAAGAAGTCCATGTTACAGCCGAGGTACAATTCGTTTTTTCGACTTTCACCGCCGGCATACGCGGACAGCAACGATATGACTGCGGTGAACAGCGGCTCCAAATACGAGTGCACTAGTGTCTTTGTTGCTTTGCTGTCACGACCCGGTAATGCCAGCTGGCCAGAAAGCAAACTGGTGCGGTGCTTCAACAGACGCACGCACACGTCGACTACCTGAAATAAAAAACACAAATTGGCAAGTTTCAATGGTGCGATTTGTGTAGGAAGCCAACCAACCGAGTTCATTTTATTTTTCGTCACAAAAAGCAGCAGAAAAACAGTAATTATACCTAGTTGATGAAATTTGACGCCACCCCAGTGGCTTGCCAGTTCATTAGGACAATACCAAACGTACAAATTTTGGTACGTTTTGTACGTTTGGTATTGTCCTAATGACCTATTGTCCTGGGTTTCAGAGCTGATGCTTGATGATCAGGGAACATCGTGTCAAGTAGGGATGGAGCCGGTTCCGGTCCGGATTCCGGATTCCGGATTCCGGCACCTAAAATGGGATCCGGATCCGGTCCGGATTCCGGCGCAATTTTGCCGGATCCGGCCGGATCCGGCCGGAATAGCTGAGCGAGACCCGCAAATTAACCAGTTGATTCCTCCGTTTTAGAGCTGTTCAATGGTTTGACAAATTTGTTTCGGTGCTTTGTTGGTTTTGTTGTTGTGCATTTGACATGTGATCAGTGAGCGTTTCTTTAGTTTAGTGTTCTGTTCAATGGTAAATGGTTCACTGCTTTTGTCTTGAGTGGTAAACTTATGTGCAGCATCGTCCACTTTAAAAAACGTGGCTGCTTTTGGCCGACGTTGTTGATGAACGGGTATTCATCCAGCAGACCGGTCACCCAGTAGACCGGTCACATCAGAGAACTTCGTTCTGTTGTCTGTTAACATGCAACTTGTGGAGTGAAATACTGAGTTTGGGCTATCAGAGTACGGTAACGACTATTTTGGGTCTTGACACTAGGGATGGATCCGGCAAATTTGCCGGAATCCGGGCCGGATCCGGCAAAAGCCCATTCCGGCCGGGCCGGATCCGGCAAAAATTGCCGGAATCCGGACCGGAATGGCCTTTTTATGTCTAAAAAACATCCACGCACATTTCGTCGCTTCTTCATCACATTATCAGCATAACTGCACAGACACAGAAACAAAGTCAGCAAGACACAGCACGTGAACCAACCAAAAACCAGTGTCGCGTCCGTGGCGTAGCGGTAGAACTTCGGCCTACAGTTCTGTAGGTACGGGGTTCGAACCTCGCTGTGGACAAGACATACTCGTGGAAAATTAGAGTGACCAATGAACATCTAATGGTCTATTCCCTCCTGAGCCGAGGGTAAAATTGGGCTCGGGGCAGTATTGCCCGTCTCCGCCGGAGTTTGGTACCTTCGGGTTTCCGGAACCGGCGCGCGTACAAATAAAAAAAAATACAACAACAACAATTGACAAAATTCACATCGCATAGGGATAATCAAGTGCTGCCAACACTCCATTCAGAAACATGACCTTTTGTTGAACATGACAGAAACATGACCAAAATTGTGTTGCCAACATAAAGCTGTGCAATAAGAAAATTACGTCTCACACCGGAACAATGAAGAAGTTCTGTAGGTGTCCTAAGGCTTCGCAAGCCTTAACTGGAGAAAATCGTGGTGTCATTGTGAGATAGTGCCAAGATGCCACAGATGACTTGACACAATAATTACCGTCCTTCATGGTTGTAATATTCAATGGGTTCAATGTTGAATTTAAAAATTCAGTGGGTAAATTCAGTATTTGACTGTGTTTCATGCTTTAAGACACATTTCATTAAAAATCCTTGACAATCAGGAAAGATCGTGTCGAGACCCAAAGTGGTCGTTACAGTATTCCGTTAGCCTAAACTTTTATTAGTTCACATTACAAGTGGTCTGTGTGTTAACAGACGATTAACAGACAAGTTCTCGGGTGTGACCGGTCTACTGGGTGACCGGTCTGCTGGGTGACCGGTCTGCTGGATGAATACCGGGGAGGCGTCCAAATATCATCAACTTTATAAACCATAAAGTTTCGCAGTAGCTTCTGGCGTCGTTTACAGGGTGTACCATCAATGTACAGGAACGACTCGAGTTCGGCCACGGCTGCTTCCATTTTGTTCACCACTCGTGCGCTCAAATTCGAAACGAACCCTTGTGAAATCTGAAACACAGGACGATTTTTATGTGCTGATGACTGGTGGCTTCTGCAACTGCACTCGTAACCTTACTGCGGTTACTGTCGAGTGTGGGTGAATTTTTTAAGCACGTCACTAGCATTATGATTGAAAATTTCAATCGTCCAATCAGCGCAGAATGTGGCACGTTTATTTTCACACAGGAGAAACAGAAATTTAAATGCTCTTAAATGTAAGTTGAAAAATAATAAAAAAGGGGGGAAAGGGGGGTTTTAGGGGGGGGGGTTTGTTTTTGTTTGTTTTTTTTTTTGTGGGTGGATTAGGGAGTTTTTGTTTTTTTTTTTATTTTTGTTTTTTTTATTTTCAGTTTTTATGATCCAACTTACATCATAGCACAATTTGTGCAGAAACGGTACCATGCCGGCGACATAGTTCATCTCCCAGACGTGTTCGTCGGCGACGACTTGCAACGAGAACGCGTCATCGTAGCGCATTTCTTTCGATGTGACCAGCTGATAACAATATTCTTCTTTGAAAATGTTCATCAATCAACAACAATAAACAAAAAACCTGAATCTGAATCTTAAGAACCTTCAGTTTTGTGCACCTAAGTTTTGTGTACCTGAACCAATTCCGCGGTACTCCACTGAATCAGGGAGCTTGAGCTTGCGGACAGTTTATTGCCACCAACCGCGCGCTGCCGTCGTGGGATGTAGGGGTAGTCAACTGAAACATTTGAACTTGTGCTCGGTTATATTGGTCATTGGTTTCATGAAAAACAACCAATCAAGAAAAACAAGTCAAAAAGTTGAGTTCAACAAACAACTTCTGCCGACTGTACTAAACATTTTGCTGACTTATTTTTCGGAAATCAAAGAGCAAATCCATCCATCCATCCATTTTATTTCGCGAAAAGCAGGAAACTCCGATAAAACTGTATGAACAGCATGAAATTCGGAGACCCAAAAAACAAAAATGAATTGCTTCCTGGACAATAAAGGTTGAATGAACATGTTCTGACCTCCAGCTCTCAGCCATGCTTTGCTTTCTTCATGCTGAATCCGAACCGCGGTATCCAATGCAAGATAATCGGTGCGCTGCAAGAAACGGGGCTTGGTTTTCAAATTCTTCATGCAATTCAATGAATAATATAAAAAAAATAATAAAAAAAGAAACGCAACCTTGACCACCGGATGCAACTTGAACAACGTGATGTTATCATCAGCTGGATCGTTGGTCAGTCGAAAAGCACCATCCATGACGCAGAGAAACTGTCTGCTGACAGCGTGCCGCAGTTTCACCAGTTCGTCCCATTTTATTCGTTCACCTTTGTGTGGAATTGCTTTTTTGCCGATAGTCACTGTCAGTACCGACTGGCTCTTGAAAACGCGACTTACAATCAATCGGGCCAGTTTCCTTCTCGATTTGCCAATAGTTCGTTGCCGACGTCGTCGGTATCATGGTCTTCGGGTCGGTCGGGTCGAACTGACGAATACGCATGTGCACTAACAAAAAAAAGATTGCGTACCACGAAAATCCGTGCAAAAATCTGTACTGCACAAAAATTGAAAAAAAACATCTCTCGCTCACCATCTTCGCCAGTGTTTGCATCGATGCCCTCTGAGGTCAAATATGCCTCTGCTTCCGGATGATACAGTCGCACAAATGATCCGGCCTATAAGAATGTCCGCTTTTAGAAAAGTATAGACGCAAACAAAAAGGAAACTTTTCCGACGAACAAAAAAAACTTGAAAACGCAACCACGATGGCTTTCGAGCGCGGATCGTCCGAGTCGTCGCCGCTGTCACCGTTGCTGCTTGGTGGCGGCGTGAACGGCGCCCGCGACGACAGAAACACCGTGTAGCCGGTCTGACGCACCGACATGTTCAACTCGTAGCTGCACAATTGTTGCTGAACTTCGTAACATTCATGCTACATCGTATGTTTCTTCAAACCTGTCAGATTATTCTTTCGCAATACAGGCAGGACGAAACATTGCAAAGAAGATTGAACGTGGCATCGGGGTTTTGTTGGACTCGAACTCTCAATTTGTGGCTAAAAACATGGTTTCTTTTCCACCACCCGTCCCCGTTCGGTTCTTCTTTTGCTGGCTCTGTATTCCGCGAAAAAGATGACAGGTCAAAAGACACAAACTAACCATAAAAATGTTTTTTTTTACAAAACACTCATCTCGTTTTCAAACGCACCAATCAGACATGACCATTTTCGAGCCGAACGTCAGTCGACTGGTGTGCAGGAACTGGCCGGGGCACTTGATGCTCTCGAACACGACCCGGTCGCCCCACTGCACCGGCTCGCCCTCCGATTTCACCTTCGAGCACGGCAGCACTTTGAAGTAGCCTCGTTTCGTGACGTCCGTTCGCAGTTCAACCTGGCGAGAAATTATTGAAAAAATAATGTGAGTATGGAAAAGTTGCAAGTTTTGGTTTTTCTTAAGTTTCGAGGTTGAAAAATCGAAAACGATCTATTATACCGCCATGCTGCTCGGTTCCGTGCTAGCGGTTGCAATCGGGTTCACATGCGTCCACTTTTTCGTGAACGCATGCCGCAGTTGCACCGTTTGCCCGTAGAGCACTTGTTTGCCATTCTGACGTTGCTGCTCAGCGAGATTGTCGTTGTTTTCGATGGTCGCAAGTTTCTGCAATTTTTCAATTTTTTTTATTACTGATGAGCTTTTTCAAAACAGCGGCGGTGAAAAACAAGGGAAATAACCAAAACGGCCTGAACGTGCAAAATCACAATTAAAAAAAACTATGAACTCGCAATTTGCAGACAGCCTGCTGATTGGCCGCCTGATCAAATGCATCCAGTAGACAAGCAGTATACAAAAAGTATGCTTTTTTGTTGACCAACCAAGGCGTTTTCGTATCTGGTGCGCATGTTCACGTCTTCCGGGTTGCTGTCCAACATCGCCTTGATCTGCGGCACGATTTTGTTGCATTTGAATCGTTGCGGAATGCAGACTTGGAATTGTATCACTGAAAACCAAAAAACGAGCTGAAGTTGTCAGAGAAACAAAGTCGAAAATGAACACGACTGTACCATCACCAGTAACCCGTGCAATGAATGACGTTTAAAAAACTGCGGTTTTCACAAAAAAAAACACTGAAACCCTGATACTCGACCAACCTTGCACGTTCGGCACTATCGGACACTCACGTGGCTGATCAGGCAGAATCGACAGTTCATTGTGCGAGTTGCTAGAAAAAGGTAAAATGGAGATGTCATTATGCTTGGGAACTGGAAGAGTTCTTTGATTCTCAAAGACATCCTTTGATTGAAAAGATGGCACAGTTTTCAGCACACGTCCGTTTTCTGCTCACCGACCGACCTTGTCTGATAGCTGAGCACAAAACCGAGTCGCTCTTCGTCATGCAAGCAAATGTGATCGCCGATCTTGAGCGAATCCGAGAACGCAGACTCGACTGAGGCGTCCGTGCCCATGGCGCTTCGAAACACTCGTTTCACTGTTGAACTTCGTCGACTCATGTTTCCCTTTGGCTGCTGGTTTTACCCGTTCCAGGTTTTTTTTTTCTGTTGGTGTTTTGTTTAACACGGACGCTGCTGTAAAAAGTCACCGACCAACAGAAAGGATAATAAACCGAAAGCGACGGGGGATGCTTTGCGCTGCTGGAAAAGGCCGATGAAAAGCAAAAGTCTAGCCCGTAAAAGTCACATTGGCCGCTAAGATTGTTTGAAATGCAAGTCAATTTGTCGTTTGACAAGTTGACATTAACGTACACTGTATTTCACCCCACAAAAAGTTTCTAAACCGAAAATCATGAAATAAAAAAATCGAAACTTATAATTTTTGTATGTCAGCAAACGTTGTTGTTTCAAAACACACATGGGTTTAAACTTAAAAGGAGAGAATTAAACCAACAAAACAGTCAGAATGCACATCTACAGTTTTAGCACAGAGTTCTTCCCGAAACCTGTTTCAGTGTTGTACAGTTTGCTATATTTTGACGTGATTTGTTGCAGTGTGCTAAATGAACAGTTTGAAATTTTTAAAGTAATCCGCAAAACGTTGTAAAGTCGGATCTGTATCCAAACCGTTTTTATGTGTTTTTATTTTTATTTTTTAATTTTTCAGGCAATTTTTAGTCCGGTTAGTTTTGGTATTTTTTCAAAATCTTTCCATAAACAAGTTATTTTCTCTAATTTATATTTTTTTAATTTTTTTTTAAGTTTTGGTATTTTTTCAAAAAGTCAAGCTTATCTTTTCTCACTTTTTAATGTTGATCAAAAGTAAGAAACTAAAAGCACCAACGACACGCCGATTGGCTGTTTTTAATCCGGAACAGTGATTGGTTGCACAAATCGTTACACCAAGGATGTACACTTGAACGTCCACACCGCATTTCGTTTCATGTGACCGCTGCAAAGCACTTTCTAACAAAACCAAAAGTGACTTTACTTGTAGAAATGTAAAACTTGCCACAGAAACTGCACAACGTTTTTAAAACGAGAATTTGTGTGTCTCTGGCGCTTGTAATAAACTTTCTGATTATTATCTGTGACTGCTTGTACTGTTGCACATGTGTGTACGTGGACACAGTTTAAAGAACCTTTGCGCAGTGAACATTGCCCACAATAATAACTTGTTACGTAGTTGGTCAAGCATTGCTTAAATTTCAAACCACGCACATTTGTCATGAAAGAAAGTGCAAGGAAAAGAAAGCTGAAAAAGCAAAAAGCTCGTGCGATACCGACGAAGTCCACAACTGCTGTGCTTTTGAAAAAAGTCGCTGTTCAGTCAGTGAACAGATTTTTGTTTGAGTGACCACTGTGTGCAGGCGAAAGAATATTGCGCCACAACATTTTCAATTAACCCCCCTTCAGAAGTTTTACTTTTAAAGTGTATGTCACGGAGCAAGTCGTCCCGTGGGAATGTTGCATGTCTCGTCTCCTCACGTACAGTAATCACCTCGTGTCTCACTCGCCCCAATACGTGCAGACGCACAGAGCTTTGCGAAGTCTTCATTGTTTTCAGATCGAATATTGATGTTCCTGTGAAATGACAGTGGCTATGACAACAGCTGTATGTGATGCAGACTTTCAAAAATAATTGAACAGTTCAAATTCTCTTAGCAACTTAGCTGGTCAGCCACCAAGAGCGATCGTTCAAGGTGGCTGCCACCTGGGGGGGAGGGGCATTGCCGTTCGTTGTCACCCACTTCAATATAGCCCAAGATGCTAACCACCTACATTGCTGATTATTAGCAGCCAGACAAATTTTGTAAGAGTGCGCCAGAGTAAGACATTCAACCGACAATCCCCGGTTTGTATCTTATTGTGTCCAAGGCGCATACAACAATACACTTGTACTCACGTATAGACAATGCATGTAGGTATTTGTTTTTGATTATCACACGCTGCAGGTGCCATGTGATCACATGAGAAATTGTTTGCGGAAATCTGAACTGTGAAATTGTTTCTTTGGTATGGTGTTTCAAAAAGAATACAATTGGAAAAGCAGGTTCATTCTTAATTTGAAGCATTTTTCAAATTTTGCTTAGAAGATATGAGCCGGAACTATTTTGAAACCGTTGCTGTGTCTCATGCGTTTGAATTCATTTTTTAGCACAACCAACGGCTAAAATTTTTCAAGCAGTGTTTTAAAGTTAAAACTTCTGAGCTCGATGTCCAGCCAGACGCGAGCGCTTGCCTCCATTGCAGCTTTTCAAACCACCTCTGCATGTGGTCACACGAGCAGAACCGAAAGAAACACGGACGATGGTTATTGTTGTGTTAAAGAACTTTTTTGTAAGCGGCTATTCATTTGTCAAGGTTCATTGGTCAGGATCTGTAATCGATAGACGACCCTCAATTTAAAAAAAAACAATGACCACCACCAACGAGACGTTAGCGGACGATAGCAACGAGGAGATAACGGCCAGTGACTGCGCGTGGATTCTGTCGAATGCGTTCTTGATATTGACCATGCAATCCGGTTTCGGTCTGCTCGAGGCCGGCTTTGTGTCGTCGAAAAACATCGCAAACATCATGGTGAAAAATGTGGTCGACGTCTGCTTGGGTGCGTTTTCGGCCACACTAACAAAACAAAAGTCAGCTACCCAAGTAATTAGGATCGTCGAGCAAAACAGATAAATATCTGATGATGAGTAACTGAGGATCAGCTGATGAGAAGCGATAAGTATGGTTGATGAGCACTTGTTGAGTAGCTGGTGATTAGTAGATGAGTAGTTGACGGGCAGTTAATGATAGGTTTATGAGTAGTTGATGAGCAGTTGATGATAAGTTGATAAATAGTTGATGAGTAGTTGATGATAAGTTGATGAAAAGTTGATGATTAGTTGGTAAGTAGTTGTTGAGGAGTTGCTGGTAAGTTGATGAATAGGGTTGCTGATAGCTGAGGAGCCGTTGATGAATAGTTGATTGAGCAGTTGGTGAATAGATGTTCATTAACTGATGAAATAAGCATTTGTTGATCAGTTGATGAGTAGCAGTGATTAGCTGATCAGCAGTTGATTATTAGGTGATGAGGACTAAGTAGTTGATGCGTAGCTGATTGACTGTGTGACCGACCAGAATGTGGTGACCAACTAACTTTTCGTGGATCGAATCTTAGGTGGCATCACATATTGGTCATTCGGTTTCGGTCTCAGCTTCGGCAAACCGTCGAACTGGTTTTGCGGTCTCGGACAATTTTTTGCTGAGGCACCCGAGCTCTCGACGATTGGCACTTTTTATACACGATACGTGTTTCAGGTTGGTTTTTAAATTCAATTAGACAACCAGTCGGTTTTATAAACCAAGATATTGGTTTAACAATGAAACATGTCGTGACGAAATGATATTTAGAAACTGTCTGGAAAAAGTCTGACTACAAACTATTGATTGACCATGATGGTTGACCAAAATGTAGACTATTTTATCAGACAGTGATTTAGGAAAGCAAAGTTCAATGAACATTGCGCATGTGTGCAAACCAATGGACAAGATTTGTGACCACCGCTTCATCTATCAGCTTTGCATGAAAAACAATCTTAACTAGATACAATTGTTTCAGTTCTCGTTCGCCACGGCCGCCACCACCATTGTGTCTGGCGCCATAGCAGAGCGCATGAAACTGATCGCCTACATGTGGTTCTCGTGTTTGAACACGTTCGTCTACGTGCTTCCGGCGAGTTGGGCGTGGAGTGATACGGGTTTTCTCGCGCAAATCGGTTTCCACGATTTCGCTGGCGCTTGCGTGGTCGGTGGCACTGAGGAAAATTGTAAAACACTTTCTCAGCAGATTTCAACAACTTTCGTCTATCCTAAATCAAAGTCCACATTAGTTTTTGTTGAGCAGTCAGTGATCGATTTGTCCCAAAACGCCTCAAAACGCCAGGTTCATTTGACCGGAGGCGCGAGCGCGCTGGTGGCTGCGAAAATGCTCGGTCCACGGATGGGCCGTTTCGAGGCAGGCGGTCGAGAACGATACGCGATGAGCTCGCCTGTCACTGCGTTGACCGGTTGTACAGTTTGGTCATCAACAACTGTCACGCCACCCTGATCTTGAACTGTTGCGTTTGAATTTCAGGCACATTCATGCTGTGGTGGGCTTGGCTTGCGTTCAATTGCGGCTCAACGTTTGGCGTCGACCGGGGCCTGTGGAAGATTGCTGCCAAGGTTGCGGTTTTGAAAAGTGATTTACTGATATGCTCGTAAAGTCGTTATTTGAAAACTGTGCACTTTCTTCAATACGAGTTTTACGCGCACTAACGGCTCACACCAGCTACCGTGTATTACCCCCATTAAACCCACCCCCACCATTAATCCCCCCACCAATAAACCCCCACCCCACGACAAGTTTCCGAATAATCCCCCCCACAAATAATCCCCCATGGGGGATTATTGGAAACCTGTTTCAAACACATACCCAGCGAATTCAGTGGCTGGTTGCGGTGAAAATGATGAAATAGTGCTACCAAAGGCCCCAAATTGATGAGTTAATGGTAATTTCATTACAAAAGGCTGTTATAAAAGGAAATTTCTATGTATAGTAGAAGTTTCTGCGACTTTCTTGCCTGCCATGCAAGGTATTTTTGCTATTTTTCAGTAAACCCCACCCCTAGAATTTGTTTGTAAATGACCCCCCCCCCAATAATCCCCCCCACCAATAAACCCCCACCCCTAAAAGTCGCTGACGTATTAATCCCCATGGGGGTTTATTGGGGGTAATACGGTGGTTAGTGTGCTTGTGCTGTCGTCACGTGGCGGCTTGTGTTGCTACTGCAAAACTGTTTCCTCAAAATCGGGTTCTGTTATGGTGTTGCAAATCCAATACACTTTCGCAGGTTGGAGTGAACACGTTGAATGGTTCGATTGGTGGTGGAATTACGGGAATTTTGTGGAGCGCCATTCTGTCCCGTGGCAAGACTTACGACGTTGGATTGATTGTCACTGGCGTACTTGGTGGATTGGTAAGTCAAAAATGGAACAGTTCAGTTTTTCCTCACACCTTGCACTCAATTCGCTCAACAACAAGTGTTACTTTTTTTGTGTTTTTAGGTTGGTGTCACCGCGTGTTGTGGTGTTGTGAGTCCAATGACCAGTTTATTTATGGGGGCCGTGGGAGCGGCGGTGGCATGTGCATCATTCCCAATACTGGAGTGGGCAAAGGTAACAACGAGGTTAAGAATTGTCTCCAATTACCGGTATTGCGTTTACTAACTTTGCACTTCAAAGCTAAAAACAACGAAAAAATTCGCAATTTGAGTTCAGTTTTCAGTTCCAGTTTTAATGGCACGCAAATGTGCGTGGACAGCATTAGGGAAATGCAGACCGTCGAACCTCATAGTGCATTTTTGAGACATGCCGGCATATTCTCAGATTGACGATCCAGTGGGTGCAGTGCCGGTGCACTACGGCGCAGCAATGGCCAGCACGATTGGAGTCGGTAAGCAATATTGATTGTTCAACCTTTTATAGTCACCAAACTCATCAAAATGCCATCAAAATGCTGTGGTGAAATCAGTCGTACCCCAACTCTGCTGATTAGGACACAAAGGGCTAAACACTAAAAGACCGTACATTCGCACAAATCAAAGCGGTATTACCGTAATACCCAACTGGCAGATTGGCTGCTTTTGAATTCGGCTAACCAGCTGCTTACAAATTGTTAAAATTGACAAACAGTGGCGCGCATTAGTTGCACCTGCCGTCTCTAAAGAGCTCGTGCGATGTAATTGTAGTTTTGTTTCTTAGTTTGACCAAGCAAAAAATGAAAGAAGAACCCAGAAGGCTGTCCCATGAACGCAGAAACTTTTTCGGCATCCTGCACTTCAAACTGTACTGTAAATGTAAACTGCACTGTAGCGTTAAATAATTTCAAATTATTTTGAAGGTGACTGTAGATGTAGTGCAGGATGCGTGTGCGCTAGCATTTTTCTGATGCAGCTGCACTATTTTCCAGGTTTGTTTGCCAACGACCATGAATTTGGCCAACTAGGCTCACGCCGTGGACTGTTCATCAATGGTGATTATCACCAATTATTGGTTCAACTGCTCGGAGTCGCAGGCAATTCTTTGTATCCTATCAGTTCATTATTCAGAAAATTCCAGCATTATGACGCACAGCGTTTTGTTCCTCTGCTTTTTGCTGCCGGCCGCGCTATCATGTTTGTTTCGACTGTTGCTGCAGCTAAAGAGCCGAGTGCCAGTGCGTACAAAGCTACGATTCTGATTGTAGCAGCGTTGCACGTTTCAGTGATGTCCGTCTGGTCGATGACTTGCACGGCTGTCATTTTCGTGATGTTCCATTTCACATTTGGCGCTCGCATGTCGGCCGAACACGAGACGCTTGGCGCTGACTGGGTGGAGCACGAGAGCAAAAACGAGACGTTCATGTTGAAGTTCGAACAGGCGTTCTCGAAGTCGGTCAGCGGCGCTGAAATGAGCGAAGTCGATCAGTTGATCGAGACGGTAGTTGACTGTTGGATTCACTGATTGTTTGATTGATTGATTGATTGATTGATTGATTGATTGATTGATTGATTGATTGATTGATTGCTTTTAGATAATAAACCAACTAGTGGAGACAGCAAAATCTCAAGACGAAAACATTCTACAAAGCATCAACGCCATTGGTAGCGACGAACTTCAAACCGGAGGAGATGCTGTCAACAAAGAGAAAAGCAACCAAAATGGAAACATAGTTGAGAAAGTGATCACAATTAACCCAGTGACTAATTCGAGCTTTATAAAAGAGTAAGAAAACATAATTTTTGTTGCCTAGTTGTTTTTTTTCTCAGTGCATTATTGCTTGCAGACTGCTGTTCAGAGTTTTAGAGGTGAGAAGCTATTTGCAATAATACATGTAAATTGCATATAAAGGCTGATCAGCATAAATCAAACGTTGAAAGTTCAGCCACATGTGTGTTAAAGCCCTTATTTGAAAGCCACAAAATTAAAGTTTTTAATTTTTTTCAGTGACCCAAACAACGTTAATAGGCATGGCATCGTGGAAATGTATCGTCACAGCAACACACAACTGGCACACAAAAACCGGCGAATAAATTCAAGCGTCATTGAGCCGCATCTTGCTAACAACGACAAAACTCGAAGCTCGAAAACCACTGTTGATAATATTGTCCCAGTTAGATTGAAGAAACATTCGCTTGTGCCACGCTGAACATCGTTGTTATTTTCGGCTAGGTATTATCCGAAAGGAAAATATTCTTCAGTTATACGTGCTAGATGAACTTATCATGAATGTTTCGGCAAACTGATACTGTGCCAGCTGACGGGCTGCATCCAAATGCGACTGAAATGCTGATTGGTCAAGCAGTGCTGCTGAAACAAGCAGCAAACAGAGACTACGAAAACTGTTGCAGCCCTAGATTCAGCTGTTCAGCGCTTTGGTGAACCATATTCTTAGAAATCCAAAAGTTTCCTTTTGTGTTTGGGACTGCGTGGCGAACAACGAAGATGCACTGAGGAAAGAAACTGCAACGTTTGCGAGATTATTTTAAAAGATACAATAGGAGCGGGCAAAAAGTTGCATGAAACGTAGCATGTGGTTTTCACAGTGCGTGGGACGTGCAGGCGCAGGTGCATGTCGACAATGTGTTCTAATTGTTAGTCGTTATTGGAATTTTTGCTCTACTATTAATACACTAGTTTCGTGCCAACCGCAGTGTTTGCTGCCAGCGAAACGCCATATAAGGAGTTGTAAAGTTTTCCCTTTGGATTTAGTTGTTGCACTAAGCTTGAAATAGAGTGCGCAATGGAAAACAGTGCAGAGTGATTGCCTTTTGTGAGTGAGTGACGCTTTTTAAGAAATTTTCGTGGGGTTATTATTAGTGGCGTTGCTTTGGCGGCGCACAACTGCACAGAACACGTGCTACAGCAGCTGAACTGTGGGTGGGGGGTGAATCGCAGCTGGCGAAAAGTGCTTGGTTTTTGTTAAAAAACTTGTGTAATATTTGTTTTTTTTGTGTGGTCCCCGCTGTCCATGGTACAATTTGTTAATGGTATTTTGTTTCTCATTTTTTGCTCCATGTGACGCGGTCGTTGGTTTTTTAATTATGCTTTCCACCGTTTCAATAGTTAAACCGGCTGGTTAAACCATAAACCTCTTAGTGGTTGGCTCCTTTTTAATAATTGGGTACATTACATTGTCTTGCAGGTGTGCGCTCGACACTGGTTTTTCCTGTTCTTTGAAATTCAAGCACATTTAAAAGGCAAATCAGAATTGCACGTACATGTTGGGTTGGAATGGGAAATAAAGTCCCTTTTTTGGGAAAAGCCGGTTTTTTCGTCTTTTTGCAAAAATAAACGGTTTTTCAATTATTTTTTTTTAATTTTTAGTAGTTGAAAATTACTGGACGACGCTATCACAAGAACGAAAAAAGTTGTCAAAAACTCAAATTGAAATTTACGTTGCTTAAAACTTGCTAATTTCAACTGGGGGACATGCGATCAGTTTCTCTATCAGTTTCCGCGCCTGTTTTCCCTTGATTTTCAAAAAAAAAATTTCCAATCCCGGAACAAGTAATCTTGACATGCCTGAGTCATTGTTTAGTGAGCATGGCGGATAAGTTGCAAACCCAATCTTCCCTCACAGTTCCATCCGACTGGAAGCAGGGCTGCCTGACCTTCCTGACCATTCGCGAAAGTTGTTTATCACATTAAACCAAGCCACACAACAAAGACAAGTGACAGGTTTATTGTGTGCTACAGTCAAGTGACATTATCGCCATAGTTACACCATGCTTAGAGACCTTCGTACATACTCGCGGTGTTCCATGTGAATCATGATGGTGATTTCACCCGCGCTTTCCTTCTTTTTCGCAGATCAGTCTCCGGGGTGTCTCAACTCTGGAATTCTTCATTACACTAAATCTTTATGGTTTCCTGAAACCCCATAATGTAAGACGTTATGATATACAGGGTGGGCCAAAAAAAGGTTCCAATTCTAAAATGCTCTCACTGATGTATGCTGACGTGTTCAGAGTTGAAAATTGGAACACTATTAGAAAACATTTGGAGGTTTTTCTGACCAAATTTTTGTTACGGTATGTTGCCCCTATCACTCAAAACAGCAGAATATCTGAAAAACATGAAAAATCGACAAATGCGGTGAAACACAGAGGGTTGATTTAGCTGTAACAAGAACCTCATGGCTTAAAATTTGGAACACTGTTAGAACACGTTGAGAGTTTTTTGTAATTAAAATTTTTTGGGTTTACACGTTTCTGTTCATTTTTTACAGTGCAATTTTCGAAAAATAGCGATTTTTGACGAAAAAACAACGTTCACCACAATCTCACTGTTTATCATTGCTCATAAGCGGATTTCCGAACTGATGTATCGCCATGCGGGGTAAAATTGAACTGAACAAATTGCCGAACCACTAGGGAAAAGTTATTCGCATGTTCTCACCAATTGGCAGACCAGACTCGCTTCTCTGCCGTCCACTTAACCATGATGGCAGCAGCGACTGAAAATGGAATTGCAACATTCACTGCAGAAAATAACCAGTCTGCTATGGTGAAAAATATTGTATCAGAGTGGCAAATTGTGTGAAATAAAAAAAGAAATAACAGTTTGCATCTGGAAAGATAAATTCGCATCTGTTCTGGGCAGAACCGCTCATGCACGCTCAGATTCAAAGTGAAACATCAGGTTGATCAAAGACTGTTCAAATGCAATTCAGCATTCGGCATTTCCTAGCTACTGTTTGTGTGTATTGTTTTTTCATCTTTTTTGTGTTTCGAACATTCGGGTTGTCACCAACGTTCATCATTTGGTCTTTGTTATAGCCAAATTAACCCTCTGCATTTCACCACATTTGTCGATTTTTCATGTTTTTCAGATATTCTGCTGTAATGAGTGATAGGGGCAACATTCCGTAAAAAAAATTGGTCAGAAAAACCTCCAAATTTTTTTTATAATTGTTTTTTTTTTTTTAAACCCCAACACACGGAGGAATTAATTATCTAAAAATGCGTGAGACGCATATAAAAGGAGGAATATGGCCTTGTGTAAGCAGTGAAAGACTTGGCTCGACAACGCTTTTCAAGTCTCTGATGTGGTACACACGGATACAAGTACATAAGAGTCATATTTTTGCGCCGTTTATTTATGATTTCGGTTGCACATGGCAACCCTCGTGCTTTGTATTGTAGACAAATGACCTTTCACATTTGCGGATTTCGGGCATTTAGCGACCACTAAAACTACTAAAATAACAATCAGACATTAGCTCGCTGACACTGGTTTGTTCAGGACAAATTGTATCGCAGAAGCATTGCGGAACGCAAGGTCTCCGGTGGCAAAGGCAATGACTCACGGGACAGACGGTTTATCCTGCCACACTAGTTGAAGGTGACACCGGTAAAAAAGGTGAAAATCAACGGAAGACAACTCCTTTTTGTCACTGGTGCTGGTGTGTACACAGCGGTGCGTACGTTAACAACAACGAAAAAGCTACATGCAACAACGTTTTGCAATCTCTAATTTTTCTGTTTTTGCACAGAATTTACAGAATTTCGCACATGGCGTGATTTTAGATTAAATCGAAGAGAACAATAAAAAAATTACTTCAAAGTTTTACGCTTTTCAGCAAAACGAAAACGAAACCGAAAACTTTCGGATTCGCTGGCCTCCGGGGATATAGCGACCGCAGGCCACCGAAACCGAAATCGGGCTAAGATCACTGGTGCCCCCAGGACAGAGCGGGGCTTAGAGGCTGCCCCCCTCACATGCCGAGGGTATTGGTTCCACGGGATGGTGAGCCGTCCATTCCCCAATCCCACCGGAGTTTGGTACCTTCGGGTTTCCGGAATCGGTGGGGGGCGTGCTTCAAAAAAAAAACAAACAAACGCGGCGCAAAAATATGACCCTTATGTACTTGTATCCGTGTGTACCACATCAGAGACTTGAAAAGCGTTGTCGAGCCAAGTCTTTCACTGCTTACACAAGGCCATATTCCTCCTTTTATATGCGTCTCACGCATTTTTAGATAATATTCTGACTTTTACATAAGCCCCGAAGGTCGGACCAAAATCACAATTCGTTGGTCACACATTCTTCTAAACCCCGGACAACTCAGGTTTTTCATTTTTCGTTTTTTAGGCCGATTTCTCCTATGCCATTTCTACGGCCGATTCCCCAAAATCGTCACGATTCAGTACCTAGAATCGCTCACAAAAGAAAAACTGACCCAAAAGCCGTGATCGGCGTAATGAATTACCATGGAAAACACCGTTTTCTTGTTTTTCATTTCTGGACCGGTTTCGCTAAATTCCACGGCCGATTCACCATAAATCGTCACGATTCAGTATCTAGAGTTGCTCATACAAGAAAACTAACCCAAAATCCGTGATCAGCACATTGAATTACCCTGGAAAAACCGTTTTCTCGTTTTTCATTTCTGGACCGATTTCGCCAATTTCCACGGCCGATTCGCCCGAAATCGTCACGATTCAGTATCTAAAGTTGCTCACGTAAGAAAACTAACCCAAAATTCGTGATCAGCGGATTGAATTACCCTGGAAAACACCCTTTTCTTGTTTTTCGTTCCTGGACCAATTTCGCCAACTTCCACGGCCGATTCGCCCGAAATCGTCACGATTCAGCATCTAGAGTTGCTCACGTAAGAAAACTAACCCAAAATTCGTGATCAGCGCATTGAATTACCCTGGAAAACACTCTTTTCTTGTTTTTCGTTTCTGGACCGATTTCGCCAACTTCCACGGCCGATTCGCCCGAAATCGTCACGATTCAGCATCTAGAGTTGCTCACGTAAGAAAACTAACCCAAAATCCGTGATCAGCGCATTGAATTACCCTGGAAAACACCCTTTTCTTGTTTTTCGTTTCTGGACCGATTTCGCCAACTTCCACGGCCGATTCGCCCGAAATCGTCACGATTCAGCATCTAGAGTTGCTCACGTAAGAAAACTAACCCAAAATCCGTGATCAGCGCATTGAATTACCCTGGAAAACACCCTTTTCTTGTTTTTCGTTTCTGGACCGATTTCGCCAACTTCCACGCCCGATTCGCCCGAAATCGTCACGATTCAGCGTCTAGAGTTGCTCACGTAAAAAAACTAACCCAAATTTTGTTATAAGCGCATTGAAATACCCTGGAAAACACCCTTTTCTTGTTTTTCGTTTCTGGACCGATTTCGCCAACTTCCACGGCCGATTCGCCCGAAATCGTCACGATTCAGCATCTAGAGTTGCTCACGTAAGAAAACTAACCCAAAATCCGTGATCAGCGCATTGAATTACCCTGGAAAACACGCTTTTCTTGTTTTTCGTTTCTGGACCGATTTCGCCAACTTTCACGCCCGATTCGCCCGAAATCGTCACGATTCAGCGTCTAGAGTTGCTCACGTAAGAAAACTAACCCAAAATTCGTGATCAGCGCATTGAATTACCCTGGAAAACACCCTTTTCTTGTTTTTCGTTTCTGGACCGATTTCGCCAACTTCCACGGCCGATTCGCCCGAAATCGTCACGATTCAGCATCTAGAGTTGCTCACGTAAGAAAACTAACCCAAAATTCGTGATCAGCGCATTGAATTACCCTGGAAAACACCCTTTTCTTGTTTTTCGTTTCTGGACCGATTTCGCCAATTTCCACGGCCGATTCGCCCGAAATCGTCACGATTCAGCATCTAGAGTTGCTCGCGTAAGAAAACTAACCCAAAATTTGTGATCAGCGCATTGAATTACCCTGGAAAACACCCTTTTCTTGTTTTTCGTTTCTGGACCGATTTCGCCAACTTCCACGGCCGATTCGCCCGAAATCGTCACGATTCAGCATCTAGAGTTGCTCACGTAAGAAAACTATCCCAAAATCCGTGATCAGCGTATTGAATTCCTACGGACTAAACATTTCTGCTATTTTTCGTAGCTCAGACAAAATTTGTAAGACTGAAAAAATGATACCCAGTCAAAATGCTACGAATTTTCAAAAAATGCACAATTTTGGCCCAAAAAATGCCCGGGCAAAAAATAAACTAAATTTTCAGAATCTACGGATGAATTTACCCGAGAAAAAATTCTTGTTCAACTGTGAAAGTGTCCCAGCTAAAAATTGAAAGGGCGAACACTTAAAACCAGGTGACAACCCTGCGAACTTTCAAAAAAGCCCAATTTTTACCCCCAAAAGGGGTCGGGGCAAAAAATTAACTCATTTTTCCAAATCTACGGATGAAATTACCCTAGGAAACATTTTTCTTCAACTGTGAAAGTGTCCCAGCTAAAAATTGAAAGGGCGAACACTTGAAACCCGGTGAAAACGCTGCGAACTTTTAAAAATGCCCAAATTTTTACCCAAAAAAGTGGTCGGGGCAAAAAATTAACCCATTTTTCCAAATCTACGGATGAAATTACCCCAGGAAACATTCTTGCTAGACTGTGAACGTGTCGCAGGTAAAAACTGAAAGCGCGAACACATGTTGATGACATACCGGAAAAAAAAAGAGATAGAAAAATAAGTAACACTGTTTTCAGAATAGGTTTTTCGTGTCTACAGCGTATGAAAAGTTGTCGGATAAAAATTTTTTCGCGGCTCCAAGCACAACTTTGGGTGTTCGTTTCGTGTGCACAGAACCAAGTTTGTGGCTTATACTATGCTCGCTGGAGGAAGCGAGCAAATTTGAAAAACGCGCGCGAGAGGATAACGGCTCATATAATGCGTGATGCGCTGTCCGCTCGCTGACGCTCGCTCGCGCATCCGCATGATTTTTAAAAGGTTCTAATTCTAAAATGCTCTCACTAGCGTGTGCTAAGGTGTTTAGAGCTGAAAATTGGAACACTATTAGAAAACATTTGGAGGTTTTTCCGACCAAATTTTTGTTAGTGTATGTTGCCCCTATCACTCGCTACAGCAGAATATCTGAAAAACATGAAAAATCGACAAATGTGGTGAAATACAGAAGGTTGATTTAGCTGTAGCAAGAACCTCATGGCTTAAAATTTGGAACACAGTTAGAACACTTTGAGAGCTTTTTTTGTGATCAAAAATTTTTTCGTTCACACGTTTCAGTTCATTTTTACAGTATAATTTTTAAAAAATTGCGATTTTTGACGAAAAACAACTTCCCCTATCTCCTGTTTATCTTCTCATACCGACTTGCGAACTGAGTATCGCCACCGGGTAAATTGAATTCTGTACAAATTGCCGACCACTGTAGATAACTTATTCGCATGTTCCCACCAATTGGCAGACCAGACGTATGTTGTATGATTACTTATTATATCATTCATGATTGAGTGAAGTGATTCAACTTGTGAGCACACCGCGCCGCCCACGGCACAGAGCACCGTGAATGTTCGTTTCTTGTTTGTAGATAATAAGGACAATTTATTTACGTATAAAGTTGCAGAATCTGAGAATGTAACCCAGGTGCAAGTAACTCAATTAGAAACGCCGAATTGACATTTGTGCAGCATCCACCACGCACGCATGTACATTGTATTTGGGTGTTTCGTCTGCAGTTGAACGATAAACTACAGCTGTCTGTGATGGCGTGAAAACGTTTAAGCATTCATGAATTCATAAAAACGTTCGCGTTTCAACTGAGAAAACGTAAATTTAGGTCGGAGCTCAAACGCAGACATTGAGGCAGCATTGAAAATCGAAATGCGCATCCCTCCGCCGCTCATAGTTCATACGCACCTGTATAATACCCGGATATGCTTTTTCAAACCGTACCAAGCACAAGTGTCTCCTGGTCTCGTCTCACGGGTACCCTGTCCAGCGCAACGCCACATTCATATCAGCAAAAATGCCATCATAAATCTGTATGTATGGCACATGTACAGTATTTACTGTATTTAATTGGTACCGGTTACTCATATTCGAAGTTGAAAGATTGAAAATGTTGCTGACGTTTATCCGGTTGATATACAAGAATCACACAAATCACACTTTCGCTGACATCCGGTCCCCATCAAACGATGGCTAGAATGGTGAAATGTAAACTCACAGGTAAACTCTTGATCCATCTAGATTCCAGCGGATCCGCTAATGAAACGAAAGTTCGCGCTAGAACCAGTCTTAACCAGACCAGTCGTGTTGGTGCCACCCGTTTCCTTAGGCCAGCGCGACGGATGCCCTGATGGGTTTTGTTTTTCTTTATTGAATTTCAGTAGAAGTTATTACTTCAAGTTGTTTTCAAGTTTTTAATCTGTGATTTCCACTAATTTCCACATCCGAATCTCCACTCTCCACTGTCTTGTTTATAAAGTCTCCAAAAGGAAGCCTGGTAAAACAAAAACTTCTGAATCACTGTCACAATATTTACTGTGAATCTGATTGAAAAAGAGATTCATAGCCACGTGTGTGGCGGCCGACAAAATCATGAGGAATTTTTGTAAAACACCATGATCAGGTTTCATTTTTCAATTCAATCACTGACATTTTCCAAATTGCGTTTTCACAAAGGTTGTGTGCAACGTTTGTGTGTAGCTCACAATAGATAAATGCAGGTGCATGTGCCTCACTATTCAGTAAACATTATTACACGATAGTTCATTTGAAAAGTGTGTGCGTGCACTTATCGAACAGTAACCTTGGTTATTATTTTCAGTGACCGCTAATTTGAAACCTGTGTGACCCACGCACCAGCATTATCCTATATCATTATTGTTTAAAAGGCTTGAAACGCAAAAAATCGAAAAGCCTGTTGACAAAGAAGCTTTAGTTGAAAATTTGCTGTTCGCTTATGATGGTCATACACAGAGAAAAACAAGCCCTGAAAAAACATAGCCGTTAGGGAAAAAAGTTGCAACAGAAGTACGGCAAAAACACGTGTACAATGTACCTCAGAAGTCCGGTTCAAAACCAGATCCAAAAAGGTCCGGTGCAAGAAAATCAAAATGGTAAAAATTACACCGCTGTAAAAAAAATAATAACCCAGCAGCATTATTTCATTATTTTGCCACTTCTCATCAACATCATGCCTGGTTTCATGCCGGACTTCATGCCTTGCCGTGTATGTATTTCGGTCGGCACTTTTTCTGCGTAATGTGTCCGCGTTAGTTTGAACCTCATTTTCTCTCTGTTCATTTTTCGTTTTTTTCGCGAACATACATGTATGATATTGAAGAAACAACTCGGTAGTCGTTGTTTTCACTTTCAGCAGAAATGAACAGACGCTTTTGAGCGCATGTTGCTAGTGCAACGAGCGCTTTTCGGTTCAGTGGCCGGACCATTACATAGTTGAAATTCAAACAAACACGTTTTTTAACGCGAAAATCCAGCAATGTTTTACTTCTATCCACCATTGCATTTTTTACATTTTGCATTCTCTTTTGTGCACGTACGCGACAGAGAAAATCACCATACACTATAAAACCCACGTTCTCGCCTCTTGAATTTTTAATTAAAAACAGAATAGAGCGGTTCATTTTTGCATTTTTAAACGCGTGCCACTCTTGCTGCCGGTGCACTCTATTATATCGTTGCATAAGTGTACGTGAGACACCGCGATGAACCGGAGAAGGCTAGCTGCCCTGCTACACCGTCTTGCTTCTGAAAACTTCCATCGCGCTGGTTGGCTCACAGTTTTGTAGCCAGCGACCAATCAGTGTGCGTACAGCTGCATGCAGTTTTCATGCGAGCGTCACCAACCACAAATGATGATCAACTGTTGCGACCGTCAGACCGTAACTTTATTGAATAAGGGACCGTTGCAAAATCTCGCAGGTGCACGTCTCTGGTTGCTCGGTGCTTCCATTCTGCGGAATAAGCCTGGCATGTTGTGTGTTTCAGGTTTTCAAATTTTAAAAATCCAAGAGCGAACTCTTACAAATCCCAGAGCTGGCTCTTACAAATTCAAGAGCTGGTTCTTGCATATCCAAGAGCCAACTCTTATTACATCCTAGAGTCAACTCTTACGATTTTTTAAGTCAACTCAAGAGCTGAACGATTTTTTACATAAGAGGCTCTTGGGGCCTTGGTTATGTAAAAAGCCGTCGCAAATTTTTCAGAGCTTTAGAGCTGTAACCAACCACAACCGGACATCACGCACATTATGAAACTTTTATCTGTGCCCGTTAATTTTGCCACCCGCAGCAAACCTTATACCCCATTCGGTTTCCGCATCTGCATTCATGTACGGTACTGCACCAACGCCAACATCTATTTTTTCGGATAGGCGTTTTTATGCGCACGAATGATAATTTTCAACAGTGCCTGTCACGACAGTCACATTTACTATGCACGTGCATTCGTTCATTACCAATCGCGACCTATAAAATAATCATTTTTCACCTGGCTCGCCAACAACGTGATTATCTATATGCAATACATGCATAAGAAGCTGATTAGCTTAGCTGTTGCATCTCATTTTCAGACGCACCTTCGTAGACTGCACGTGGCTATTGTTCTTTGATCTGATTGTTTGCGTGGCATTTCATAGTTGCCTGGTCGTTGCGCGAAACTAATTCAAAACACAAAATAGTCAACTACGTGCTGTTATTGTAGTTTGAACTCTCAACAGAAACAGAGCAGTTTGTTCGAGGAAACAACTAAACTTTTCAACTGTTGAAAACATGTTGTTACATGTATCCATTGCTTCTGCGATCTGTGTGAACTGAAACGGGAATTATACTGCACATTTTCAGTCAAATCGGCTCATTCAAACTTCTGAAATCTCTCAACCAGAATTCATTATCAAAAGGAACAATAACAAAAAACCAATGTGTCATGTTTCGCTCGGTCTTCACGAGCTGCTTTCGACCGCTGACGCCGAAAACGAACGACGATGAAAACACTGACCGAGGGGCCTCATGGACGAAAGGAAATAGTCTACGGACGCAAGTGGACCAGTCCACGAAAGTCCTCGACGACACCCAGTCGACGTCGCCGCGCGTCGAGGCGTCCACTCCGTTGTCGTCGTCACACTCGCCGCACACGAGTCGACTCATTGACGACAAATGCGAGGTCGAGTGCATCCAGCGGCTGTGGCGGCGGGCGCGCAATTCGAAACGGCCAGTCGGCGCGCACATCGTCGTCTCGCTGGTGACCAATCAGCGGTCGCTCGCGAAACTCTTTCAAATCGAGCAGACGGACGATCGCGCCCGAATGCTGCGGCTGAAGGCCGTCCAGATACAGGGGTACCGCATCGAGACGTTCTTTGACAATCTGGTCGCCTCGCTCAACTGCGCTCCGGAGGTAAGAATACGCACTGGCTGTCCCACCCTGTCCAATGGTGTAAAAGCGCACAGCTACTGAAGACACACGCGCGTGTATGTGTGCCTGTGCGTTTGTTCAAAAAAGCCAGCATCTCAGCTCAGTACTCTTGCTTTCAAATGAAATGTTCGTCAACATAGTCAATGTTCAAAATTTGTTTTTGTAAAACCGTTCTTGAGTTTTTACAAACAGCGAAAGCCCTTCGGGCGCTTTTCAGCCAGAGCCTGATTTCGAATGGTAGAAATCGTGGTATGGTAGAAGAGGTGGTCGTAGAACTGGCAGAAATAGTGGTGGCAATTCATTTTTCAAGTTTTAAGCATATGGCCTCACTGGTATTACATTGCATAACAACCAAATGAAGTGGTTTTAAAAAAATGCCTGATAACGGTGTCCATCAAGTTTTTCTGTCCTCCACACTACCTTGTACCAGCGCATACAGTCATCCCATGTGAATCTGTCAGTCTGCGTGCATGTGTTGTGAGCGTTGCTGCGGTTACAGAGTGTCCTCCGTCAACTCTGCATGAACGTTGGCAGTGTCCACTACAACAAGGGTGTCAACTTTGACGAGCGAAATTGGCGCACGTTTCGTGAGGTCGTACACGACGAAGTGTTCAGCGAGGATGAGCACGGCGAAGACGAGCAGTTCGCGGAGCAAACAGAGTCAGAAGAAGATTCATCATCCAATAATAACAATGATGATGATGATGATGACCAACACAGCCTGCTAATGAAGAGTTCGCCGCGAGACCGAATGCTCGAAATAGCAGCCTGGCGACATTTCCTCGAGTTCGTGCAGTCCGAAATGACCAACGGCTTTCTGTACGCCGCCGGGCAGGCCGTGAAACTGTCGGAGCAGACCGGATCCAACGGGCATAACCAGTCAGTCTATCCGCACCGGAAAATTAACGTTTTTTATTTTATTTTTCTCTGTCATGGATGATTATTCTCACTCAATAACTCGTACCATTATACGAGACAACATCAAGAAACACAAATCTTTTTTTATCTTCCATCGCCACTTTCCAAGAAGCTTCTCTGAACAACTTTTTGACATGTAAAATCGTGGGAGTAAGAACTTATGAGAATCGCTCGCTCACTCAATGTCCATGTGGTGCCCCACGCAAATTTACGGCATATTTGGTTTCGATGTGCAAAATGTTTTCGTTTTTTAGTCACGATGCAATAAAACAGCACGTGGTGAATGCAGCGCTGTTCATAAACGCAGCCGAGCCTGGTCAAAGGCGTTGTTCTGTGCCATGCGCCGCTATTCAGGTGACCTTAAAATGCGTGTTCCAATACTGTACATATAAGTTTGCTAGTGGTTGTTCATGATTCTGTGAAGATGTGCTGTAGGTGCAGTGTGCGGTCTGAACCGTCTGCTCTGTTGTCCAAGGCGACTTTGTACATGGTCTCGGCACATATTGCATTACAGTCACATACGGACGCATGCGAACTGCCAGTGTGTTTGCTTGTCACCGCGCAACGTTTTACGGGTTGAAGAAAAGTGCACGGTCTTCTGACACACAGCGCCAATTGACATGGTGCATCTAACTACAGTCAAACTCTAAATTATAGGGAATCAGCTGATTGGTTGGTCATCACGTGACGCATGCTTTCTGTGCAAACTAGAACTCCGCACCCACGTTAATTTCTGCACAGTTTCCAAATCAGTTGATTCCCTATTTAGAGTTCGACTGTAAAACAGAAGAAATCAGTGCGCACAGTAAAACCCCAGGTTTTCGTTAAACTTCACTTCATGATTTCACTTTCAGCTAACATCAGAAAACTCTTCTGAAGAGAACACCAATTCGCCAAAAAGAGCCGCGCAGAAATTCTCGATGACACTTCGCTCTCGCACACCGGGACCGTGTTTTGCGCGCAGATTGAAGCTGAAACTTTTTCACAATAACACAATGTGGGTGAAGCCCACGCGTTGTTGCTGGTTCAGACATAGACAGCAGGATGCCGCAAAGCCGGCTAAAGTAGTGTCTTTCATTTAGTTCTTCGATGCAACGTGTTTGCAGCATTGAGACGCAGAAAACCAAAACAAAGGATAATACCATACATTGCAGCAGCCACAGAAGGCACGACTTCTGCGCCACCCGGTACTACACAAACTGTAAAAAACTTGAAAACCTGTTATTTCCAGTGAGCACGACCGAAATTCCGTCGGTCCCTCGATGATGCGCCTGAATGACAACTCAGACAAGACGAAGTTTGTCGCTGAGAAACTACGCAGCGTCTGGCGGTCGATTGACCGACGCGCGATGTGCAGCGATCTGCTGATGACGATCATTGAACGCAATCCCGGTCAGTGGCGCCACCGCGCATGGCATAGTTGCACACTCAGTGGCTGGCTAATATTCCGCTTTTTTTTAATTTCCGAAGTGGTGTACAGTGTCCTGTTCGCCAGAGTGTCCTCTGCAGTACCTGTCCCACGGAGTGTCGCGGAACTGAAAACAATGGCTGATCAGCCTCAAGCCAGCCTGGGCGATTTTATGAACATTGCTACTTTATTTGCGGCAGAGGACACACCGCTACGGACGTCACGGCGGACACGGTCACTTTTATTTTAACGTGATTACATTGTACAAACTTTATTTTTTAGCCCAACAAAAAGTTTAAAATAGAGTAAAAGTCAATCAGTAATAAGCTTATACAAAACGTTGAACTTTTTATTGGGCCTGTCATATAGCTGTGACTGTTGTTGCCACTTTTTTTGGCTTGCTTCGGACCATAGAAACGAAAATGTCAGCCTGTGCTCAAATTTAACACGACTTTCAATTTCAACAACAACAACAGAAAACAGGATCGCATTTTTTGCAGCGTACCTTCGTCACTTCGGCCTCAACGAGAACACACCGGTGGACGAAGCAGCGAAGACGACGGAAATTGACAGACAAATCGAGCGAATGCAGACGTTCTTCTCGAACATGTTCACTGTGATCGGCTTCATTAATCGGGTTTGTGAAAACATGCTTTTTGATTCTTTCTTTGAACTTTCATTTCAATCAATAGGACAATGATGATAAAGAATTGTGGACATCGATTTTTCTGTTGTGACTAAAAACGGCGGAAGAATCTATGATTTATAATGCTCGTGACGTATATAATCATTTCTTCATGACCCGCGACTCAATGCGGTTGTGGTAGTGAAAGGAAACTACTTTCAATCTTTATGTGGTAATTCGGAATAGTCTAAGTGATCCGGCCTTATTTAGGGGACTCGGATCCTTTTGCCAATTTTGAATTCCCGCGTCGTGCATGAGACTGCTTACCCATCAATGCGCGCATTGAGACGCGGGACCAAAATAAAAGATACTACCAGTATGTTAGTGTACGACAAGGTATTGTGTCGACACGATGTGGACGGCGGACGCGGTCTCAAGAAACAAAAGCTGCCAAAAAAACCCACAAGAACGTTCTAAAATAACTGTTTGAATGGTGTTCCGTTTGCAGGAGCACATCTCGCGACACTGCCAGCACGTCGGCAAGATCCACTACCACTACGGCGTCAACTTCACGGCCGACCAGTGGCTGGTGTTCAAGCGGAGTGTCTGCGAGTGTTTCTGCAAGGCAGCGCTGCGCATCGACATGTCGCCGGCGGCCAGACGCGAGATCGAGCTGTACATCAACTTTCTGATGAACTTCGTCATCTCGCAGATGAAGTCCGGCTTCACGGAGTGCGTTCTGCAAGTGAAACGACGAAGCCTACGATGACGTGATTCGAGAGCAGTCAATCGCACACACACACAATCGTTTTGTGGCCATGTGATTTTCATGTGCGCTTTTATATTTGTTTTTTTTGGCTTTGGAGGCATTTCATTTTGTCACTGACCTGGCTCTATGTGATAATTAATCTTCACTGCACTGGTAAAAATTGTTCTTTCCTTTTTTGATGACATTCTTGCTGTTGCTTCGCCACGGAATACTGATCGTGTGCAATAAAAAGTCTGATAACGTGTGTCGTGGAAGGAAAGGTGACGAACAAATTATTGGCTCTACATTTGACAAAAAGTCAAGAAAAGAAATATTCTCTTCCATTGTTTATGAATACTGTACCATTTTTCCCTAGCCTTACATGCTTCAAAAATCAACACAAGACAGAAGACACGTCTTCTGGCAACGCTCCAATAGGTTGCACCCGATAACCGAAAACAACCTCAAGTACAGATGCAGGTTGTTTGCAGCGGTTTATTTGGCACTGCAGTTCCAGTAATCGATCGAAAGCATTGTTATTGTTTTGTTCTGGGCATGCGCTGATCAGTGGAAGGTTTGGTGGGGCACCTGGTGTTGTCCAGAGAGGGACGGAGTCATGACGTGTCCTTGTGATGGCCCACTGCGCCTGACGACCAACCGACCAACCCACTGTCCGGTCATCCGACCGACCAACACTTAACCCGTTGGATCAACACTCAACCCGTTAAACCAATACTCAACCCGTTGGACCAACACTCAACCCGTTGAACCAACACTCAACCCGTTGGACCAACACTCAACCCGTTGGATCAACACTCAAACCGTTGGACCAACACTCAACCCGTTAAACCAATACTCAACCCGTTGGACCAACACTCAACCCGTTGAACCAACACTCAACCCGTTGGACCAACACTCAACCCGTTGGACCAATACTCAACCCGTTGGACCAACACTCAACCCGTTGGACCAACACTCAACCCGTTGGACCAACACTCAACCCGTTGGACCAACCAACACTCAACCCGTTGGACCAACTGACCGACCGACCGACCGTCTGTCCGGCACAGACCAAACCAACGCGGACTGTCAGAGTGACGTTAGTCCGATCGACCGACCTACATAAAATACCGTCAGTGGAACCAGTGTGTGCGCCTGCAAAAATATTAGCAGAACTTCTGATGTTTAAAAAAACAGTGTTTGCATATAAAATATATTTTGTTACATGAGTGGTTTAAAACCGAAAACCAGTTTATTTTTCAATGCATTGTTCGTTCGGAGAGGTTTAGTGAGTTTGTCTTCTGGCGCAAAAATGACAATGATAAGTTTATGGCTGTTCTGTAGCGATTTTCAAGTGCTTTAGTTGTATGTATGTACATGTACATGTACTTTAATTTTGTTTTCTGTTCAAGCAAAAAACCTAATGTTACTTATACATAACATCCGCCTTTCAGTAATTTTCATTTAGGTTGTTAATTTAAAATCGGGGTTAGCTTTAAACCTACGTTAGCAGCATTCAATTTCATTAAATTTATTTCAAAGGCACGTCTCCACAGCGAGTCTCACTCTCCACTACTTTAGAGCAGAATCTCATAACAAACACCCACGAACTGCAGAATTTCTAAAAAGCAAGATTTGTTGGAACGTGAACGATCGAGGGAACACCAGATAGCACAAAAGAATCTTGAAAAAATTTTGTATGGTTTTCATTGCACTAAACAACTTCAGGGGGGCGGGACGATCTCTTTTTGTTTACACTTGCGTCTTGGGACTTTTTTTGTGACTGATGATTTTAAACACAAATTTATGCACGTATGAATATGCGTTGTTGACATTTGCACCGATTCATATGATTTTTAATTTATTTGTGCGAATGCCAAAAGAAATAAAAGTATTCTGTTCATCGTACACCCATTACTTTCTCGCTCTACCCCGCCGATGCCCGGTCCCAGCATATCGTGTCGATACTGACGACATAAATGAAAGTCAAATATTTATTTTTTTCAAGCAACGTCAGAAAAAAATGGATTTGCTTCCAATAAAACCAGTGTGCGCTTGTATCTTTTGTGCGATTTTTGTATGTTTTTTTGAAGAGTTGAAAAATCCACAGTGTTCTGCTTGCATTGTTCTCGCTAAACTGTGCGCAAAAAAACCTAGACGAGAAAAGGTTCACGGTGTGTGTGTGTGCGCTCAGGGCAAAAATGGTGTAATTTGCAGGTGTTTATTTGCAGATCTAAAATCCATTTCAGCCAAATTATGAAGCGTCGTTCCACGCTTAACTCACTAAACCTTTCAAGTACACATGATTTCATTTTTGATTATTTCGTATTCTTGAGAAGCAGAAAGCTTAAAAGCTGATAAAATATGAGCCTAGCAAATGCGTTATATGTAGTTTTATCAATTTTTCCCTTATCACATATGATTTGAAGTTAGCATGAGCAGGAAACTTTATTTGGGTTAGATCAATCACTGTGGAATTCCTTTGCATGTGACTTAGATTGCTTTCTGCACGCTCAAATCAATGGAGTTTTTAATGGTCATAACTAATAAATGATGAACCTTTTGATAGTGCATCTAGTTGACGGGCAGAAGGTGTTTTATTGATTTTATAATCCATTATAATTATTGAGTCACAATTTTTCAACAAAATAAATCTAAAAAAGTCATGTGCGGTTTTATGCGTCCCGTTCATGAATGCATTCATGCGTAGTGCTGCTAAGTGAGTCGCGCAGAAAGCAGTTCCATTACCGCTAACATGAGTATTTTTCTAAGTTCAGTGTGATTTTCGGCGAATAATTGTAGGTTTTTTAAACTTTCATCCGCATTCAGATTCTTGCGCGCAATGGCAAGCAACACTCAATTCGCACTGGTTCTGTGCGTGACACTGATCGTGATTGTTGGTCGTTGCAATGGGGCAAGTTCACCAGAGGCAGCAGACGCCCGCAATGCCAGCCACGACCGTTCGGAGCACGGCATCGCGATCGCAACGTGGCGATTCGAGTTCGTGGCGATGCCGTTCATGGTGACGCTGGCGGTGTTGGAGTTGGTCGTGCTGAAAATTGGTATAAATGTGGACACTGTGCACTCCAATGGAACACCGTAATGTTGGTGTATAGTCATGAACAAACACACTGGCACAGACACACAAACACACTGGCACCCACAAACAAGCACATTGGCACACACACAAACACACTGGCACACACACAAACACACTGGCACCCTTACACACACGTTCTGTTTCTGTGCGGGTGTTTGTTTGCGACTGTGCAACATTACGGCGCTGATAACCGAGTGCCGGGTTTTCAGTCTGAGACTTTCTCCACGTGACCATCGTGCATGATTGCGTGTGTTCCCATCTGTTTCAGTTTACCATCATCTGAAATGGCTTCGGCACTATGTGCCGGAGTCCTGTGCGTTTATCATTCTTGGCGTGCTGTTGGGCATCTTATTCAGGTCGAATTAAGATTCATTGTTTTTGCTTTTTCTCAGTTTTTATCTTTCTTGGTTGAAAAAAGATGAACTCGTACGTGACGTGACATGCCGTGCTGCATGCGCTGTACAAACGGGCCTTTATAGATTACCGGATCCTTCTGAAAATGGTCTAGCTGAACTCAGCTCGACAAGATGCTTTGAACGAGCCTGACTTACAAAAAAATTATTTTTTTAATTTAAAAGAGTCAATTTTTCCTATCCTTGGGCAAGAAAATATGCATTCTGGGATTTTTTCCTTACCACCCCTTCTTACGTGGCAGTGTGCCAACTTAGCTCATCGATTTTTGCAATACAGTGGTATAGCGCCACAGGCGTTTCGCTCGTGTTTCACAAACATTTATATGAAGGCACGTTTTTCAAAGTAGTAATGTTTCTAAAATAGCATAAAAGACGGCATGTGTGAGTAACTTTTTTAACGCGTTTTTTCTCATTGCAGCCATGGCGCAGCGGTACTGCTTTCGCTTGGCAGGGCAGGGACCTTCAGGGAACGGATCCCATCGTTGAAAAAAATTATTTAAAAAGTTGATTGTTTTAGGTCATGCTTTGTGTTTTTGTTAGCAAACTGCGTTCTCCTTACCTATTCCTGACTTCATAATTGAACGGGATAGCCGAGTATACAAGGCATATTTTTTCAGGATGCAAGGAGCGCGCGGAATTTGAATGAAAGAAAAAATAGTTCCTGAAAATCAATTGTGTATCAAATAAAATCGTTTGTTTTTTGGTGTGTGTGTAAACGATTGTGGTGAGGTGTTCGTCACTACCACACGACCGTTTTTCAAATACTCGGTAGCTTCATGGCCACACAACTGAAACTTTATTGGTGCGTGAGTGTTAGTGAACTTGCCTCTGTCAGTTGTCCACAAGGTGATCGCAAAATCTGGTTTGTGTTTTATCTACTTTTCCAAAGTAAGTCCAGACATCGGTGTTTTGAAGAGCGGGCCCTCGCCCGTCACGCGGAAGATAGCAGCTGGTAAGTGTCTTGGGGAGGTGGAGGGGTGGGGAAAGGCCCAGCCGACAGGGATCAGGGGTGCAGGCAGACTTAGCCACGCAGTAAATAGAGAATTTTGAGCACGACCAAATTTCGGTTATTTTCTAAAGAGAACGACTCATTATTCAAGTACACGTAAAAAATTGTCTTGTTTTTACTGTTGAAAATGCAATTTTCCCTCCATGAAATGGACAATTTTTTTAATGAAATACGACTTGCCCTGTTAAGGCCCGTTTATACCTGACGTATGCAGACGTTCGTCGACGTACGTCAAGTAGGAACTGTAGTCACTAACACGGGACCTAAAGTGACGTCGTGAATTTACAAATACTTGCGTGTCAAGCTAGGTGCAGCAAATGGGTGTGCCAGTCAATATTAGTGTCCCATTTTTACATTTAAAAAGTATTCTTTGAAGGTACGAAATGGAAAGCAGCGAGAAGCCGTACGTGTCGTTTCTGCAGTTCGACAAGCAGACGTTCTTTCTGTTCTTACTTCCGCCGTGTGTAAAACTTTTGCTCTTTGTCCATCTGCATTACATTGTCTTGAGGACCAATCGTAGTTCAGCAGTAACGCTGAATAAACTTCCCATGAATCATCTGAAGTCACGCAGCAGCTGCTGGCGCTAATAATAAAAACACATTCATAGGATTCAGAATATTGTTTGCATTTGCTTGATGCGTAGCTGCTGCAGGGACAGTAAATGCATTGTACATGAATGCATCAGTAAAATGACAGTAAAACAGCAGCTATCATTACTTTCATTCTTACTGAATCACCAACCAATATATGAACAGCTTGAAAATTGGTAACTAAAACTACCCATTCTTTAATCAATGGCACATACAATGTATGTTTTCAAAAAACGCAAATCAAATTTTTCATTTTTTAGTATCATCCTTGAAGCAGCATACTCGCTGCGTGACCGAGCGTTCACCGAGCATCTTGGCACCATTTTGCTGTTTGCTGTCGTGGTTTGTGCTTTCAAATATAAAGAAACATATAGCATTTCTAGCTCACCTATAAGGTCACAAAGCTATTTGGCCTCAAAAACCAATTTCTCACGATAAATCGTATCCAAGAAGTATAAACAAAAAGTCTTGGTCCTTTTACGCACTTCTTTTTTATTTTTAGGGCACTATACTAAACACCGCTTTGGTGTCACTGGCCCTATGGGGGTTAACCGTGGCAGGTTTAATTTCGGCAAAGTTGACATTACTGAACTGTCTGGTGTTTGGAGCATTGATCGCAGCCGTTGATCCTGTGGCGGTTAGTTTTAAAAGGGTACTTTGAAGTCATATTCTAGATCATTGAAACGTGTTTTCAAATGAGCTTGTGACTGGACTAAACCGAGTACAATTACGAGTGTATCGTGAGCAGAAGTACATAGGCTTTTTCCGTATATTCTAAAGCGAATAAGATCTTGTTCCTTGCTCCAAAGCGAATCCGATCCGATTTAAAGCGTGTTCAACTGTTAAAACGTGCTTCGGTCTGAACCTAGTTTTACAGCAAGCATTTTTCGGTTAAGTTTGGTGCATTTGTTGTTGTCGCGCAATCCAGATCGATTTGCATAAAAACTGCATATTGTTTCCTTCAGGTGCTGTCAATCTTCGAAGAAGTTGGCGTCAACAAAATGCTGTACTTCATGGTCTTTGGAGAGTCGCTTTTGAACGGTCTCATTTTTAGCGTTTTACCGTATTTCCGGATTGGTTGGGTGCTTTAATGTTGTTCAAATTTTAAAATTTCAATCGATTTAGTGAAAGCGTTTCAGATGCTGTCACCGTGGTGCTGTACAATCTGATGATTGAGTTCAGCGAGATTCCGAACGTTGGTTGGGACGATGTAAGTTTTTTTGCATCTCACAGAGATAAATGTTTCAACAAAAAGTCTGACAATTTCTTGAGCTTGATTGGATAATTTGAGCCACCACGTTACCACTTGAACCTCAACAATTCTACTTTTTGTTGGAAACTTTGAACTTCATCTATCGATTGGCGGGACTCAGCCTTGTTTTGCTAGTGTACCAAAACCAATTGCAAGCCTGTTCAGGGATCCTTTCTACATTTTTTTGCAGATCCTAATGGGTGTTCTCACGTTCGTGGTTGACAGCATCGGCGCAATGACTATCGGGTTCCTGTGGGGCTTCGCATGCGCGTTCATCACTAAGTACACACGAGAGATCCGAAGTGAGTGATCAAACGCAACTTTCACTGGAACAAAATCGCAAAAAATGTAAATTCTCTGTTTTCTTCAATCGTTTTCAGTTGTCGAGCCAGTTGTGATGTTTGCGACGGCCTACATTTCGTATTTGTGCGCGGAAATGGTGCATTTCTCGGGAATCATCAGGTGTACAACGTTACTTTTCTCACGACTTTGAATTTATTACAGCTTGTTGAATTTGCAGAAGAAATTTAACATTATTCTGACACAGTTGAAGCCGAAGCCCAAAAGTCCATGTTGTTCCAGGCTGAAAAGACATGAAGAACTGCTTTTAATGTCAGTGTCATATTCCCGAACATTTTCAGTATCATCTGTTGCGGCATCATTCAGGCGCAATACGCAACTGAAAATCTCTCCTCAAAATCATACATCACGGTGAAGTACATGACTAAAGTGATCGCGTGAGTAGTGTTTTTCCTATCAATTAATCATAACTAATCGATAAATTTTCACCAAACAATATTTCAGCCAAGTGATGGAATCGATAATTTTTCTGATTTTGGGCGTCATGCTGATCAACGGCTCGGAGTTCTGGGAGGACTGGAACACTTGGTTCACCGTGTCCGCACTTGTGCTCTGTATTCTTGTGCGCTTTTTCGGTTCGTCTTTGCAGTTTTTTATTTGTATCGACCAGCTGATTGATTGCATGTGATCACACTGATTGATACTCGTGATGCAGCAACTGCGTTTTCCTGATAGTAACGTTTTCACAGTTGTTTTCTGCCTGACGTTCTGGGTGAACCGCGCCACAACGGGCATACGGCGTGTCAGCTATAAAGAGCAGTTCATCATTGTGAGTTCGGGTGCTTTTGGTGTTTTATAACAATAAAAATTATCTCTTGCAATAATCAGATGCAACCAACAGTTTGGTAAAACAATCGATTGTAAACATCTTTTGTGAATCGTCTGTCAAAGTGTTCTTTCGTTTATAAATAAACTGCCGCAATCAGAACACTCCCCTTTCTTGCCTGAGCGAACTTGTTGGCGTTCTGTGACTCCAAACACCAGAGTGATCTCGATTCGTCTTGATGCTTGTCTTTCAGGCATACGGCGGTCTACGTGGGGCAATCGCATTCAGTCTAGCATTTATGCTGGCCGACCATGTTGTCGGCGACGAGAACAAGGGAATGTTCGTGTCGGCCACTTACGTCGTCATTTTGTTCACTGTCTTCCTTCAGGTGCGCTCAGAATCTGTTCGGTTGTTTTGTTAACTTGTGTGCAGTTCGAATTAACCTCAATTCATTGGAAATCTTCCTGCGTGCTGTTACCAAAATCCTTGTGACTATTTTCTTTGAAACTCCCTGTTTTTGCTAACTCGCTTGGAGACTTCATCTATGAAACTTAAGAAGGAGCCTATTACTTTTCATAATGTCCATCATCGAACTCCATCGCACCGCAGGGCATGACCATGAAACCGCTGGTGTCACTCTTGGAAATCCGCCTGGCGCAGTCGGCAGTTGGCAATCCATTCCGGCTGTTTCTCGAGTTCAACCGACCAGTGATCGAGAGTGCCATGGCAGGCATTGAGCAAGTGATCGATCAGCACGGCGAGAATCATTGGACGGTCTGGAAATTTTGTTTCTTGTTAGAATAATTATGGTTTCATAAACTTCAAGAATCAAAGCTTATTGCAATTGGAACTAGCATTGGTGCATTCGTAAACACTGTACGGATCAATCCAGTGTACGCGATTCATGACCATCCAATCATTTTTTCCACCACCAACGATCAACGCACCTTTCAGATTGCCGCCAGTAAATTCAGTCGTAAGTATTTGCGCCGTTGGTTCCAGCACACGCCCGGTCAACATGGAAAGAGCATTCTTGCGGCGCATGCAGCCGCGAAACAAAAGTACGTGTATACGGTCGCTTCATCGGAGCATGTCACACCATCTAAATTGCACTAAATTCGAAATTTGAACGCACACCGCCGAACATGCTGTGTTTTCTCACGGACGTAGTGATCCTAAATTCTTTTATGGAATGTTTTAAAAAAAGCGGGGGCACATCAATCATCAATATACGGTAAACATTATTCAATATTTGTTTATTTTGCAGTGCTGGAGGCGCCGGAATGCACACCACAGTGTCAATGGAGACGATTGACAGGCAAGAGGAATACAAATGTGCAAAAATTGGGTGAAATGATAATTTAGGAGCTTTGAAACAATTTCAGTTCCGCGTTGCCGAACGCGGTGGCGGCCGAATTGATTGATGATAAAGATCGCAAAGGTTGGCTGGATGGCTTTTTTGTCGCTACTTGCGTTGAAACTTCAAAAATGCTAGAATAAACTTGGGAAACAGCGATTTCAAGAAAACCGCGGGTGGAACTTTGCTTTTCAGTTTCGGCAGCAGCCGACAAGAACAAGAAAACGATTGAGATCGACGACGCACGTGGCCTCGCGTCGCTCGTGCACATGATGAACAATCCGTTGCACAAAAGGGTGAACAGCGTTTTTGTCGTTAAGGAGTTTACAAAAAGTCAAGCTGACGTTCACATGACTGCAGACTGACCTGTTTGAATTTGGTGGAGTGTTTTATTACCATTTCTCAGATTGGGTCGCTTGTTGCTTGTTCTTGTTCACACAACGGTAATGCAGTCAATCAGTTTAGAAAAAGACATCTCAAACAAAGAGATGTTACAACATCTGGTCTGTGCCTGTGTTTAGGTGCACTATTTGGAGGGCAGTGACCTCGGGCGAGAGGAGCAACTGCGTATTGAGCTGGCACGTGAGCAGAGTCGTCTGAGACGCATGGGTGTCCAGTCAACCGGTTACAAACGGCTGCAGAGCACACAGGCTGGTCACGGCTTGCAGTCGTTCATTGCTGAAGTGTATGGGACCGCTGTTTGCAGCCTTCAACTTTGTGAGATGCTGATTGGTCTTTGAAAAGAAACGAAGTTTTTCTGATAATCACAGTTTTTTTTGTCGCACAGTTTCGCCACACACTCACAAACAAACACACAGGCATCAACTGCGCTACGATGCACGCCGAACTTTTGGTTGCCACGTCATAGTGTGTGACCATCCGTGGCGGTGTCAACCAATGAACAAAGACTAACATGAACTTCGACTATTATGACTAAAAACATGTTCAACTTGTCCACCTGCGGCCAGCTTTTTTAGTACGGTATGGCCGATTAAACATGGCAGCTTTTTTCAGGGTTCAAGGAGCGCGCGAATTTTGAATGAAAAAAAAGAAAAAAAAAATTTTCTTCTCTAACGGATTATCCGTGCTATTCTGTTCATTCTTTTTCCGTTGCACACATGACTGGGAATTATGTTCGCATTTTTGAAAAAGACAACTCCTAGTCTGCGACTGATCCCGCCTTGATGGACTGCCTCATTTATTCGGCCATACTGTAGATGCCAAAGTGTTTGTTTGTCACTGTGTGCACCTGTCCTCACTTTCAACTGATCGCAACTTTGTAGGCCGTCCGAAGGGCGCCAGTGGTGGCCGCAATGCTGCGTGCTGCCATCCCGATGGTCTCAGCGCCAACCACAATCGAGGAGGATCTGATTGACAAACAGCAAGATCCAAACGTGACGAAGAAACAAAACAATGAAAACGGAACAACAACCGAAAATGAAAAAGACAACGAGCAGAGAAACGGACAACCGCCGAAACGCAAAAATTCGGATGAACACAAGAAAGACACTGATATGACGAGCGCTCAGTATCGCCTTTGAAGTGCTCAGCTTTCAAAATACAGTCTAACTCTCTATCATATCCAACTAGCTAGCTGATTGGTTGGTGATCACGTGATGCATGCATTCTGTGCAGGCGTGGAGAGACGGAGTTTGGTTCGCACAGAATGCATGTATCACGATCACCAACCAATCAGCTAATTGGATATGTTATAGAGTTAGACTGTCGTTGTCAGCCAACCATTTCAATTATATTTGGCTCCGTGCTGCGCTATTTCGCCACTCTCAATCAACTTGCTACGACGATTTTGATGAAAACAAGTAGCGCACGCACGTTTTTATGTTGTTGATTTCTTACATGATTTTGCGGTTGAATGGCTTTGTGAAGTTACATGAAACAGTTTTTGTGCCTTGACATAACTTCTTGCTGCCAGTGCTGTTTCGTCCCTTTGATGTGTTATTGATTTGTCAAAAAACGTAGAAATTAAAAGAATGCCAAAATGTTGAACATCTGGCCTACAAATCTCGCTAGCTTAGCTGCTCTAGCTTCATCTGTTGCTGTGCACTATCAACGTTGTACATGGTTACCCGTTGAAATTTTTCCGTTCTTTTTTCCGTTTTTTTCCAGTTGTTTTCCCAGCTCAGATGAAAAGCAAGCAAACGCGGTCATGTATGGCATACAAAGAACTGCCAGCTATAGTGTCAGTGTTCATCAATAATATACGATGAAGCATACTTCGCGTTGTAGTTTACCTTTCACGGTTGTGCTGGCCACGAAAAACTCATTTACTGGTCGGCTGAAAAGAGCTAACTGTCCTAATAGCAAAGTTCGGCGTTTTCAGCAGAGCAGGCGGCTGGTTGCTTGAATTTCGAAGCAACTTTCAAGAAATACAGCCAATCAGCGCGATACGCAAGCTTTATTTTTTTCTGTGTAACCAACCATCAAAAATAATCAAAAACATCAAAATGTGCAAATTTCTTTGTTGACACTCGTAGCTTTATTTGTTCCAACAAACGCCGGCGTAACGATAGTGATGATGTTATTTCTGTGTCTCTGAGCAAACAATTTTTTTTCAAGTTCATAGTGCAACACAGCACAATCAAGTTAGAAATGTAGCCAAAAAACTGACCATGATAATGCACCAATGAGACATTCAACCAACTAAATAAAATTGTTTGTTTTTTATTGGGAAATGAAATTTTTCAAGTTTGTGCAGTTGACTCTTGATTTTCGTTTTCCAGCTTTCCAGATACAAGTTTCAACAATAAAAATTCGAGATTTAGTGCCAAAATTATGCGACTGCTTTTCCACTATTCGCTATTGGTGTTTTCGATTCACTTCTGTTTGACCAACGGACTGCAGAAAGAAGCTGGGACTGAACATCAAGAAAAATCATTACACGAAATTGAAGCAGAGAACAAGACGGCAAGCGTTTCGTTGGCGAAATGGAACTTCGACTATGTGGCAGGTCCGATAATTGTGACGATATTCATCTTTGTGCTGATCATTGTGAAAATGAGTGAGTGCGTGAGTTTTGTGGTTTGTCTTTTGAACTTTGATTGGTTGCTTCTTTGAGTGCAATCCACGCGTTAGCCTCAATTTCTAAACTACCGTATTACCCCCAATAAACCCCCATGGGGGATTAATACGTCAGCGACTTTTAGGGGTGGGGGTTTATTGGTGGGGGGGGGGGATTATTGGTGGGGGGGGGGGGTTTATTTACAAAAAATTCTAGGGGTGGAGGTTTGTTGAAAAATGGCAAAAATACATTGCATGGCAGGCAAGAAAGTCGCAGAAACTTCTACTCTACATAGAAATTTCCTTTTATAATTGCCTTTTGTAATGAAATTACTATTAACTCACCCATTTGGGGCCTTTGGTAGCACAATTTCATCATTTTCACTGCAACCAGCCACTGAATTCGCTGGGTATGTGTTTCAAACAGGTCTCCAATAATCCCCCATGGGGGATTATTTGTGGGGGGGGGGATTATTCGGAAACTGGTCGGGGGGTGGGGGTTTATTGGTAGGGGGGATTAATGGTGGGGGGGGGGGTTTAATGGGGGTAATACGGTACCAGAAACAAACTTCTGAGTTTATCTATAATACTAAAACAGGAAGACCGTGTGTGTGTGTGTGTGTCTTAGCGTGTCAATTTTGGTCGATTTGAATTGGCGCCAAGCTATTCTGAAAATTATCATGCGGATGCGCGAGCGAGCGTCAGCGAGCGGACAGCGCATCACGCATTATATGGCTGAATATTCCCTCGCGCGCTTTTTTCAAATTTGCTCGCTGCCTCCAGCGAGCATAGTATAAGCCACAAACTTGGTTCTGTGCACACGAAACGAACACCCAAAGTTGTGCTTGGAGCCGCGAAAAAAATTTTATCCGACTACTTTTCATACGCTGTAGACACGAAAAACCTATTCTGAAATTTATGTTACTTATTTTCCTTGGTATTTTTTTTTTCTGGTATGTAATCAACATGTGTTCGCCCTTTCAATTTTTACCTGCGACACTTTCGCAGTCGAACAAAAATGTTCCCTGGGGTAATTCCACCCGGAGATTTTGAAAATTGGGTTAATTTTTTACCCAGACCCTGTTTTTGGGTAAAAAATTGGGCATTTTTAATTGTTGGGAGGGTTTTCACCTGGTTTTAAGTGTTCGCCCTTTCAATTTTTAGCTGGGACACTTTCCACAGTTGAACACAATTGTTTCCTAGGGTAATTTCATCCGTAGATTCTGAAAATTTAGTTTATTTTTTTGCCCGGGCATTTTTTCGGGGTCAAAATTGTGCATTTTTTAAAGTTGGTAGCATTTTGACTGGGTATCAGTTTTTCACTCTTACAAATTTTGTCTGAGCTACGAAAAATAGGAGAAATGTTTAGTCCGTAGGAATTCAATGCGCTGATCACGGATTTTGGGTTAGTTTTCTTACGTGAGCAACTCTAGATGCTGAATCGTGACGATATCGGGCGAATCGGCCGTGGAAATCGGCGAAATCGGTCCAGGAACGAAAAACAAGAAAAGGGTGTTTTCCAGGGTAATTCAATGCGCCGATCACGAATTTTAAGTTAGTTTTCTTACGTGAGCAACTCTAGATGCTGAATCGTGACGATTTCGGGCGAATCGGCCGTGGAAATCGGCGAAATCGGTCCAGGAACGAAAAACAAGAAAAGAGTGTTTTCCAGGGTAATTCAATGCGCTGATCACGAATTTTGGGTTAGTTTTCACACGTGAGCAACTCTAGATGCTGAATCGTGACGATTTCGGGCGAATCGGCCGTGGAAGTTGGCGAAATCGGTCCAGAAACGAAAAACAAGAAAAGGTTGTTTTCCAGGGTAATTCAATGCGCTGATCACGAATTTTGAGTTAGTTTTCTTATGTGAGCAACTCTAGATGCTGAATCGTGACGATTTCGAGCGAATCGGCCGTGGAAGTTGGCGAAATCGGTCCAGGAACGAAAAACAAGAAAAGAGTGTTTTCCAGGGTAATTCAATGCGCTGATCACAAATTTTGGATTAGTTTTCACACGTGAGCAACTCTAGATGCTGAATCGTGACGATTTCGGGCGAATCGGCCGTGGAAGTTGGCGAAATCGGTCCAGGAACGAAAAAGAAGAAAAGGGTGTTTTCCAGGGTAATTCAATGCGCTGATCACGAATTTTGGGTTAGTTTTCTTACGTGAGCAACTCTAGATGCTGAATCGTGACGATTTCGGTCGAATCGGCCGTGGAAGTTGGCTAAATCGGTCCAGGAACGAAAAAGAAGAAAAGGGTGTTTTCCAGGGTAATTCAATGCTCTGATCACGAATTTTGGGTTAGTTTTCTTACGTGAGCAACTCTAGATGCTGAATCGTGACGATTTCGGGCGAATCGGCCGTGGAAGTTGGCGAAATCGGTCCAGAAGCAAAAAAACATCCCACAAGAAAAGGGTGTTTTCCAGGGTAATTCAATGAGCTGATCACGGATTTTGGGTTAGTTTTTTTATGTGAGCAATTCTAGGTACTGAATCGTGACGATTTCGGGCGAATCGGTCGTGGAAATTGGCGAAATCGGTCCAGAAATGAAAAACAAGAAAAGGGTGTTTTCCAGGGTAATTCAATGCACTGATCCCGGATTTTGGGTTAGTTTTTTTTGTGAGCAACTCTAGATACTGAATCGTAACGATTTCGGGCGAATCGGCCGTAGAAATAGCATAGGCGAAATCGGCCCAAAAAACGAAAAATGAAAACCCTGAGGTATCCAGGGTTTAGAAGAATGTGTGACCAACGAGATGTGAATTTGGTTCGACCTTCGGGACTTATTTAAAAGTCAGAATATTATCTAAAAATGCGGGAGACGCATATAAAAGGAGGAATATGGCTTTGTGTAAGCAGTGAGAGACTTGGCTCGACAACTCTTTTCAAGTCTCTGATGTGGTACACACGGATACAAGTACATAAGAGCCATATTTTTGCGCCGTTTATTCACTATTTCGGTTGCACATGTATAATCTTTTCGTACGAAGGAGGCTTAGTAATGTTGAATGATGTGTGGAAAAGCCGCACACTAAAAAATGTTTCGCGCCAGAGCGTAGTTCGAATATGAATTGAAATAAATTTTGTTTAGTGAAAAAACATTCTGACTGGTTTTTTCTCAATTTCTTGCACGAATCTGTCGTCAGAATACGTTAAGTTTTTGCTCATTTAAAATTGCCGCGCAGCCATGAAACATTTTCTCTATCTGTGCGTGCAAACGCATATTGGGTCACGTTTAATAAGAAAGATAATACTTTGTAGACAATTAAAACTTTTGCGGTATTTCGGGCATTTAGCGACCACTAAAACCACTAAAATAACGATCAGACTTCAGATCGCTGATACTGGTTTGCCTAGGACAAAGTGCATCGCAGAGGCATTAGGGAACGCAAGGTCTCCTTCTGTGGCAAAGGCAACGACTCACGGGACAGACAGTTTATCCTGCCACTAGAGTTTGGTAAAAAGTCTGAAAATCAACGGAAGACAACACCTTTTTGTCACTGATGCTGGTGTGTACACAGCGATGCGTACGTTAGCAACGATAAAACCACATGAAACAATGTTTTGCAGTGTCTGATTGTTCTGCTTTTGCACAGAATTTGCAGGTTCTTGATTTACAGAAGTTCTGCACAGAATTTGCACAGAATTTCGCACATGATGTGATTTCAGACTAAACTGGAAAGGACACTTAAAAAATGATTTTAAAACTTTTTTACACTTTTCAGTAAAACAAACGCGGCGCAAAAATATAGCTTTTATGTACTTGTATCCGTGTGTACCACATCAGAGACTTGAAAAGAGTTGTCGAGCCAAGTCTCTCACTGCTTACACAAAGCCATATTCCTCCTTTTATATGCGTCTCCCGCATTTTTAGATAATTTTCTTTTTGTTTTTTTTTCAGTTTATCACCATATCACGATTGTGTCCGACATTTTGCCAGTTTCATGCGCGCTGATCATCATGGGCTGCGCAATTGGCGCAATTTTTTAGTAAGTTTATTCGGTTTTGTCCTATTTTAAACTTTTTATTTTTTTTCAAGTCTAGTTAGATTGATTGTTTTTATGGGAAGTTTTAATTTTTGTTTTCTCCAAAAAACTTTCTTCAGTGCACTCCAAACATCAACAGAAGTAAAGTACGTGCAGTTTCTGATGTTCAACAAGCAGACATTTTTTCTCTATCTGCTGCCGCCGTAAGTGAATTTTTTTAAATTTATTTGTACGTTCTTTGATTGATCAATTAACTAATTGACAAGTTGACAATTGATTGATTGGCGGTTTCTTTGTTTGTTCGAAGGTCGAATTGATGAATGAACTTGTTTTGAGTTTGGTAGACTGATTTTGATTGATTGATTGATTGATTGATTGATTGATTGATTGATTGATGGATTGCTTGACTGATTGATTGATTGATTGATTGATTGATTGGTTGATTAATTGTTTAATTGATTGATTGATTGATTGATTGATTGATTGATTGATTGATTGATTGATTGATTGTTTGATTGTTTGTTTGATTGATTGATTGATTGATTGACTGATTGATTGATTGATTGCTCGATTGATTGATTGATTGATTGACTGATTGATTGATTGATTGCTCGATTGATTGATTGATTGATTGATTGATTGATTGATTGATTGATTGATTGATTGATTGATTGATTGATTGATTGATTGATTGATTGATTGATTGATTGATTGATTGATTGATTGATTGATTGAGTGATTGATCAGATCGTTGTAAGCATGGTTAGTGATTGACTGATTAATGGTAAATTGATTTTCAGCATTATTTTGGAAGCGGCTTACTCGCTAAAAGATCGAGCATTCTTTGAAAACATTGGCACAATTCTTCTATACGCTGTTGTGGTTTGTTTTTTAACTAAAATCAGTTTGCACATTCATTTGTTGTGTAATGCCAGCAGAGCACTCCAGCTAGTGATTTCAAAAGTGTTTTAGGGTACTGTGTTGAACACGTTTCTGATCTCACTGGGTCTTTGGATTTGCGGCCTTCTTGGTGTTTTTTCCAACGTGAAATTTCTTCAATGTCTCGTGTTTGGTGCTTTGATTGCTGCTGTTGATCCCGTTGCAGTGAGTCACGTTTTATTAATTTTAAAATTGCACTCATTTAAAATTGTATTTAATTAAACAAAAAACTGAAAAACTTCATTTTTGAGACTGCACTCAGTTTGTCACCTCTTTTTCTGTTTTCAGGTTCTTGCCATTTTTGAAGAAGTCGGTGTGAATAAAATGCTGTATTTTATGGTGTTTGGTGAATCGCTATTGAACGGTTTGTGTAGGAAATACTTCAAACAACAAAAAATGTACAAAAACATTTTTAAATCCATTTTTCAGATGCTGTTACTGTCGTTTTATACAATACAATGATTGAGTTGATTTTGGTAGAAGAACAAGCTGGCATTGGCGCAATGGAGGTAGTCTAGCCATGGCTGAGTATAGTTGAGAACATGCACAACAATTGATATGAATGTTTTGTTTTAGATTTTCATGGGAATTCTTGCGTTTTTCTGCGTCAGTCTTGGTGCTGCCACAATTGGCACTTTATGGGGATTTCTTTGTTCGTTCATAACAAAATACACCAGTGATATCAGAAGTTGGACCGTTTTGTGAACCATTTTTGCATTACGGTATAGTTTAGTTTAAGAAAAGCGAAAAGAAAATCTTTCAGTTGCCGAACCTCCGATAATTTTTGCTTCTGCTTACGCGGCGTACCTGTGCGCTGAAATGGTTGAATTCTCTGGCATTATCAGGTTTGTCTGCTCTATTTTAAAATATGTTTTTGCAGTTTCGATGCCGTTTCTGTTGCTAGCTGCATTCAAGTTGGATAGCGGATTCAGTTGAGAGCATGCGCTGTGCGAATTAGATATTTGGAATTCACTATTTCTCTTTTGTACTAATTTGTAGTTTTGCTTTTTATTGTTTTGCAGTATCATTTGTTGCGGCATTGTTCAAGCTCAATACGCGTTTGAGAATCTTTCCAGCAAATCTTATATCACAGTGCAATATTCAACAAAAGTAATGGCGTAAGTTTTGTTTTTTAGATACGGCATCGCAAAAAACTGAGTTAGATTTTACAGTCAATCAATTTCGTTGCTCACATCAGTTTTCTGCGGTGTATAGTTCTGCGAGTTTTACTGTTTGTTTTCAGTCAAGTCATGGAGTCACTAATTTTCATTATTCTTGGCGTCATGCTGTTGAATCATGACTGGTTTTGGAAGTACTGGGACACGACATTTTCACTGATTGCAGTTCTACTTTGCTTCTTGGTTCGTTTTATTGGTAAGTTGTTTTTTTTGCTATCTTGTGTTTTTTGCTTTTGCTTTGTTGTCGACCTCTTTTTTATGTGTTCTGATTTGTTCGTTTTCAGTAATCTTCTGCATGACTGCTGTCATAAATTGGTTCACCCATGGCATCCGAACAATTAGCCTGCAAGAGCAATGCATCATGGTAACGTTCCAGGGGTGTGCTGGAGCAGCGTCAGTGCACTGTTGAAAGTCCCGTGCCGTTGTTTCCCGTAAAACAGTGCAAAGAATATTAGAAAGCCACATTTCCAAACTCAACTATAATTTTCCAATGCGTTTTGAATATTTACAAAGTCGCAGGAGTCTCAGTGTACCGTTTTTACAATCATTGACATTCCAACCAGAGTTACGGTGGGCTGCGTGGTGCAGTCTCGTTTTCGTTGGCATTCGCACTAGACGCAGAAATGGGATCGCTAAGAATTCGAGGAATGTTTCTCGGCGCCACTTATCTGGTCATTCTGAGCACCGTTTTTATTCAGGTCAAAACTTTTTTCAGGTTCTCACAAAACAATTCATGAAATTTACTGACGTTTTAGGGCACCACAATGAAACCACTGGTTAGATTGTTGAACATCCAACTGGCGCATCACTCGTCGGTGCCAAGCAACTTCCGACTGTTCACCGAGTTTCATAGAGGCGTCATGTTGAATACAGTGAACGGAATGTATGAAGTGTGCGGCCACAAGGGCAGTGGATATGTCAAGGTGACTGGTTTCGTTGTATTTGTAATTTGCAAGATAGAAATCACGTCTACGCAGATATGTACGCCACCCGGTCACGAATCAACCAGTTTTTTTCAGAAACAAAACCTATTTGACAATCATGTGTACATACTTCAAATCAAATGTCGAGAGCATGATAACATTTTGTTTTGGGTGATACAAATGGGTGATACAAACATTTTCTTGATGACTACCGGTTTAAGATTGAATTTTTCCTGTGACCTCATAGTGAACACATATAGACGAGCATGTGTAAATTAGCCTACCGAGCGCGTTTTCATATGTTTGACATTATTTATGACATAGCTTTATTATTACATCACTTTTGATATTTTTGAGACATGTTTTGAAAAATTTTCAGAACCTGACCAGGTGGATCAGCCAGAAATTCATTCGCCCCGCAATGCAGCACACGCCGTCGTATGCCGGGAAAGCAATCGTGGCCATGAACGAGCAGATCGGGCTCGAGTTGGTTCAGTGTTTTCTTCAATTTGAATAAATCATTCACAGTGGACGTGCATGATAAACCAGTGCAAAGCCACTGACCAGTGTTGAGAACGGTCGACTGAAAGTGACGTGCATAACCAAATGAGCTTGCGTGAAACGACAAACACTTGCAATCGTTGTCCGGAAAACGAAACACTTACATATTCAGGCATAAACTTCTACCCTTTTTCAGGCATAAACTTCCGTCCGAGCACAAAAACATGAGCACTCGGTACACAGGAGTCATGTGATTTTTCTTCTTTTTCAACCTAAAACACTTAGTCCTTGTCATTTTTTCTTAACATCAGAATATCCTCATTGACACCACGCGACGCAGCGGTAATCTTAGACGCAGACGAAAACCCGGAGAGTTAGTGGTTGTGTGTGTTGTGCTGTGAAGAGCGTACGACAAACAAGTTTTTTAATCAAAGAAACTTTGTATTTTAGCCAAAGTTCGAAGACGGTCAGCCAAGCGCAGGGAGCAACAAACGTTTGAGAACTTGGACAGTGCAAGGGGTATTGCGGATCTGAGACGCTTACTGGACACTCCGATTTACTTGAAGGCCTGGCGTTTTGCTGTTTTATTTAGAGTTTTTCTGAAGAACAGAATAAGAATCGTTTTGAAACACAAGTTTTAACTGTGAGTAACGTTGGCCAACATCATGCGTCATATAGGAACGTCATTCAATGCAACTCAACACCATTTTCGCGTACTTAGGAACGTTAAGCAAACGTAGTTCAACCCAAAGTAGCGTGCAATGATAAATTTTTTGTCGAGTAACATTAGAAGCTCAAGGAATTTGTTTTTTCAATTAAAAATTTGAATCTTTTTTGTTTAATTAGGCGTTCTCAGTTAATGCCAGTATTGATTCGCAGATAACTGCGTAAGATTCGTATCCTTTGCGCAAGACGTGCTTCGGATTTGTGTTTCAGCTGCATTACGCGGACCCGAATCTTGACAACGAAGATCGAGTGCAGAGCGAACTACGGCAGCAGCTTCGTCACAGAAGTTACATCGTCCATCAGCATTTGAATAAAATGTCGAAACGACTCGACTCGAAGGAAGTTCGCGAGCAGGCACCGGCCGTTTCAGCGATGCTGCGGCACATGCTGCCGATGGCCAATGTGCCCATGGCGATTCACCACGAAAGCGTGGACGAAGTGAGCTGGCAGGATGTGGATCGCGAGAGTGGCAGCAGCAACAAGCACGACAGCAGTCGACTGGATGCTGATGCAGCTCAACGTGCCCTGCGGCCATCTTCGTCGTCCACGCGCTCGCGTTCACCGAGAGATCAAGACCCACTGGTCACTGAGGACACGTATTTGTGATGGTGTCTGGGAAATTAGCAAACCAACAGATTTTCAATTGTTTTTCGGAAAAAATTACCGTATTTGACCAATGCAGCCATTCAACCATTTCAACTGAGGACTTCTAGTTTGTTCAATGACTCTGTCCTGTCGCCTAGATTTTTTGTGGTCATTGTTGATTTCGCGGGAATTTTGACGTGATAGATTATTTTGATCTACCTTAACCCACTACCACCATTAATGGTCAAAAATAGCAACCGTCTTTAACCTTTTGTTGCCTTATTTCACTGTTGTGTCGTTTGTGTTAGCAAATGAAAAACTTAATAAAATTTTAATTTTCATTCTTCCTGCGCGGTTTTGTCGCTGATTTGAACGTTCAGCAATTTCAACGAAAAAAACAACACACGTAAAACACGAACATTTTAGTGACGCGACAGCACGCAGTGCACGACAAAGTTTTACCGAACAATGTTTTGGTAACCAATAATTTTATTTTTCGGTTGGTAATGTTAAATGTTAGAGGTTATGTTCAGATGTTAAACAAAGATGTCTTGTAAAATGAAGTCATAACTCAAAGAAAAAACCACATTAAACGTTTTTTTTCAGTAAAGCCAGAAAATGATTGTGGAAACAGTTATCTTTGCGATTTTAGTGCAGGTAAATATTGTGGATTTATTCAAACGTGTCCGGACTAAAATGACGTCATTTGCTTTAAAAACGCCCGTTTGTCAAAGTTACAGGCACTAAATTGTCAGTTTGATGTGACTGATTCGACATTCACCATTTGTTTACGGGAAGAAATCGGCTAAACGGAAAATCTGGTTGGCTGTGAACGACAAGCACATGTTTGGTGGCACATGACGTCATTTCAGTGGGACACGTTTGAACAAATATGTCATACCTAATTGCAAAAAATGGTTCAGAAATAGTTGATCACAATTTCAAGTTAGCTTGGTGAACTTTTTTAGCTGTGCTTTCATCAAGCAAGTTAGATTTGAATAGTACAAAAGTAAAAATATAAAATTTTGTTTCTGCGTGATTTTTATATTTTTTATTTTGTTTTTGACATCCTGAACTTATCAAAATCAGGAATCAAAATGATTGAATTTCTTTCAGTTGGCCTGCTGTGAGCTTTCTTTGGATGCTCAAATCGCTACTGAAGAACGCTGCAAAACGTTGAAAATCGAAACATTGACATGCGGTTTTGACCATGTTGAGGATGGAATTGCTACGGTTATTGGATTGAAAACCGGTTACCATTTGAACAACATCAAAAACGCGCAAACGAAATGCCTGAAGCAGTCGGTTATAAAACTGTATTTTTTGTTTTTCGTCATTTTTGCCTGAAAAACTGAGTAATTCATTGAGCTTTTTGATGTATCAAATTTGTTAGAGCCCCTCTTGGACGACAGACGGCTTTTGGAGATTTGAATATGTGACATCCGCTCTTGGATGTGTGAGAAGTGGCTCTTGGATATGTAACAGCCGCTCTTACATATGTAAGAGACGTTCTTGGATATGTACAGTAAGAGAAGAGCCGTTCTATGATATGTAAGAGCCAGTTCTTGGATATATAAAGCTGTATATTCGTGGATATGTAAGAGGCGGCTCTTGGTTGTATGAGAGCCGCTCTTGGGAGTCTGCTGTTGAATACGGCATGTAAGAGCCGCTGTTGGATATGTAAGAGCCGGTTTAGAGTCGGATCTTGGATAAAGAAAATTCAAGGGCGCAGTCCAAAGAAGATGCAAAAGCCGGCTCTCTATATCTACCCAAATCCAGGAGACGTTTATTAAGGTGTCTTGCTTCATTTATCTTATCTTTCCATATTTTTATGAGCGCAAAAATCTCTCTCCAGAGCTCAATGTAAAGACACGAGCGAAAACATTTTCGAGTCGCAAACGCATTTGAGCGAGCAAGGCAAGTTTGTGAGCAACGCCCTGATGCAGCACAACTGTGAGTTCGTTGCACCACCGGTTGCGAAATGCCTGAAGGAAAACGAAAAGTCAATCAACGAAGCGAAACTGGCCGTCGGGAAATGCGTGCAAGAGAAACTGAAAACTGAAAACGCCGCAAAACAGGAGAAGAGGACGAAGAGCGAAAACTCGGTGGCGCCGTCTACCAAAACCGAAAACACGAACCCAAAACAAATGCAGCAGATGCCGACAAAAAAGGCCGCAGCCACAACGATTGCGCCGGAGAAAAAAGTGACTCACAAACCGTCGCGCATGTGCATGCGAAGGGCGTTTAACATGTAAGATCGGCAAAAATGGAGCCTCACAACGAAACGAAGGGTGCAATTTGCAAAAAAAAATTCCTCGCGGGACGATTTTGGTTTTTTTCTATTTGTTGGCTCCACGATATACACCACACTTTCAAGTGCCTGCATGCAACGAGTCAACCTTGCGCACAACCCAGTCAGCCAACTAACCACTACAAGATAACAAAATTTCAGTCTAGCGAACGCAGACGAATCACTGCGAAAACTCGGTTTCCTTTGCGACGACAACGCCGAAAAGGTGCAATCAGCGCTCAGCTGTTTACAGGGCGAAACTGGAGTCGACTTTGGAACTTTGCACAGAAAACGCGACGACGCACGCGCTGCGATGTGCCAGGGGAGCAGAAAGTGTCGCAGAATGTTGCAGGAGAGCCGCGGCGAGGAGTGCGTGTTTTTTATTTTTGTTTTCATTTTTATTTTTTTTGTCTGAGCCTTTTGAAACATGACTTTCTTTTTCCACTGAGTTTTACTTGCTGATTGCTGGTTGTAAAATTGCAATCCGTTTTTCCTCATTCCTCATACCCCCGCATTTTTTCCATGGTTCAGCATTTTCGACGTGTGTCACGAGTTGGAGCGTTCACTGGTCGCACACCATCGCACGGTGCAGTGCCACTGTTACAATGAACATTTGAAGCAACTGGTCATGAAGTGTGCTGACGAGGACGAGCACCTGAAACAGAAGATCAGTCGCACTTGCCAAGAACAGGTGAAGATGAGTGTTTTTTTCATTTAGAAACTCCGCATCAGTGGAAATAAAAAACAAAAGGGAATTTTTCTCAGATGCTTGTTTCTTTTCTCATCGTGAGATTATGCAAATAGGTCGCATAACCACAGAGTGTCCACCAGAGTGTGCTCCATGAAAGGTTACCAGCACACCTGTCGGAATCTCAATGAGCTGGCACTTACTGTCCTCATGGCTTTTTGACGGAGGCACATGCACACTTTACTGTCCATTTGTTTTACGCTACTTCTAAGCACAAGTGTTTTACCCGTATTATCAAATTTTAGGTTCTGCGACTCAATGCGTTTGCAGACGTCGAAAGGAAACGTAGCTTCAAACTTTATATGGCAATTCAAACTAGCCGAAGTCCACCCGGTCCTATCCAGGGGACTCGGATCATTTTACCAAATTTCAATTCCGCCGTCATGAAAATTGTATGCAACTGTTTAGCTTGTCTATGCGCGCATTGAGTCTCGGAACTAAAATAAAGGAGAACATCATGAAATCATCGGACTGCAGGTCGACGAGGCCATGGATGAGTACGACATGACGCAGGACGCCATTCATGCAGCCGATTTTGAGCCGCAACCAGCGAAAAAAGTTGCCGGAAAAATTGAGAAAGTGAAGACGCACAAAAATGCGTACAAAAAACTACAGCTTTTCGGTTGGAAATGTGCCGACAAGGAATTCAGTTGGAAACAATGGTGAACAGTGTGACGTATTTACATGTGTACATGCGTCGATTGGTTGCTGCTTAGTTGGATATGCATTAAAGATATGATTAAAGTAGCCAATCAGCGGACATTTGATGATTGTGTGACGCATTGGGTGATCATGGTCTGAAAATAACAATTTGTTTCTGTTGAAATCGAAGTCATCCGGGTGTACAATGCAAAAAGAAAATAACTGTAAAATTGAAACCGGTAAATCACGCGCAAAGAAAAAAGTTGTCTGCGGTTTTTGACGCATTTGTTTTCATTTGACATTCGAACAACAAAAGTTGGTTCAATTGTTTGATCAGAGTTATATACAATGTATTTTATACGTTTCTACTTTTCTTAGAAGAACATCTTTTAGCAAACTTCAGTTAACGGACTTTTTTTCAAAAGTACACTGACAATTTCACTTGCTTTTCATGCATGTGGATTATTTCTGATGATCATTGAAACGTTTCAATAATTAGTTACGTTATAATTGTGAAGAAATATTTTTTTACTGTGATGAGTTTGAATGTTCCATTGCATGTATTCAGCGAAAACGAAATGCTTCTCAGTATGTCAATGAGAAACAATGAAGAGAAGCAAGAATAGTGTGTAAATTTTTATTTCTCGTTGAATGCATCACTTTTCAATTTGCGTCATATTTATTGCTGCTCAGGTGTGAGCGCAGTTGATATAAGAAAACAGCATTAATTGCTGACAAAAATATGGCTCAGCTAAAAAATACACCACTTCTTCTCTCTGGAATTCTGTTTTTCATTGTGGTAAGTTGAATAAAGGGCTTCTCTGCCAAATCATCAAGTGCAGAATTTGATTGTCTGAGCACACGAGCATGGTGCAGCCAATCAACGTCGCTGCTTGATTATTCAAGTTTTTCAGTTTTGTTTAGGGGATTTTCTTTTTGTTTGCAGCATCAGTGATTTGCATCGTTGGTGTCGTTTTTTTGCTCTTTTCGTTAAAAATGCTCTTATTCGTACAGGTTTGTGATGGCGTGAAAGAAATTTCGCGCGAAAACTGTCGAAAGGCGAAACGGGCGCTGCGGTTTTGCACCGACAAATTGATACCAGAGTACGGTTTCAACGATATTGGACTCAGCAGCGGGCAGCAGTTGCACAATCTACAGCAACGGATCAATACTTGTTTGCAGGCGTGAGTTGACACACCACAGTTTGGGTTGATTGGTCAATAAAAATCATTGTGTTTGATAAATTTAGAATTTCATTTTAGAAAGTTTTTCTTGCAGAAGCATCTGCACGCTGCCACCGGGCCCTTTTTACGCCGATCGACCAAAACGCAAACGACCGAAACCCGACGAAAGTGCTGATGAAATAATCCGACATCGAAGGGGCAATGAGCAACCTGACGATGAGACTTTGATCAGCGGAAATCTAAACAGCACCCTGGATTCGGATAACCTTTCCAATGAAACCGTGCTCGACTTTGCGGCCACTCTGCCACAGAACGTCAGCAGTTTTGAGAATCAACCGGAAATCACGAGAAGTGCCATTTCGGCAGCATGCGTCAAGCGAGCCCTGCAAAATTCGACCATTGATTTGGACATGCGCAGCTGCATGAACGAAAGAGGCTACACGATGAATCGGCGGAGGAATGCGGTCGATGTGAAGACGAACAGTGCACAGACTGGTAATGCGACCTCGGAGGAGATTCTGGATTACGAAACAAGCGATGAGACGAGAAAGCAACGTCAGAAACGTCAGATCCGGCCGGTTGAAACGCCGAAACGAAGACACCCGCCGCACGTGCACCACGATCAGCATAAACAACTGCTGAGACTGTGAGTGGATTGGTATACATTTTGCTGATTTGGCTGATAGGCCAATAAAACTGACAATTTGGGTCAGTTTTGACTGATAATTTGTGAAGAAAAAACGTTTATTGAGCGAAACAAAAGCGTTTCGGGTGAACGGGTAGTTTCAGAACGAACTTGTCACCAGTCTCATCTCGATTCCCCGTTTCCCATTGCAGACTTTCCAGAGCGGGCACCATTGTGCCGACAATCAATCGTCTCTGCAAGAACGACCAACTGAAAGTGCAGTCCGTGCTGGCGTGCGTTCACGCAACGGTGGGCGTTCAGCTGGATAAGCTGCTCGCGAAACGAAACGCCGTCAGAGAAAGCGTCTGCCAAATGGAGCAACAGTGTCAGCGGTCGGTCGAGGCAGCGCATGGAGAACGGTACACGGCTCATTGTAACAATTTGTTTAGCAAAGTCGCAGAACTTACTGACATGAGCGGTAAAAAAAGTATCTGAGCACAGCAGATTCTTGTTGACAAAGTAGATTGGTTGTTGCATAATGCATATTTTGAGCAAAACACTTAAAAGTTGTGGTGCGCACCTAAAATGTTTGGTGCGCACCTAATTTTTTTGGTACGCACTTAAAATTTTTGGTGCGCACCTAATTTTTTTGGTACGCACTTAAAATTTAAAAATTGTTTTTGGACGTCTAATGATCTAAGGAATGACTGATGCCTTCTGAAACAAAAAGTGACAAAGTACATTATTCGTAAAAAATGCCCCTCATTTATTCGCAGCATTCTCAACAAATGCAACCAAGCGCGCAACCGCGAGGAGTCACAGCGCACATTGGCGCAGTGCGAGTGTTTCAAGCAGCACCGTGCACCGTTGAGCGTGGCGTGTGCCACCGAAGCTGGCGACGAGCTGAGGCTGCAGCGACTTTCGGTCACCTGCGAACAGCAACTGGCGCACACGAAACGAGTCAAGGCGAATCGCGAGAATGACATTGGACACTTGAAGATGTTCGATCCGTGCGCAGACGAGTTCAGCTGGGACGCACTGGCACAGCTGCAGATGGCGCCAAGGCGACGGAACAGGGCTGGCGTCAGACGGAGATATGCGAAGAGGCACTATTGAAACGGTGCTTTGTTGTTGTGCAATCACGTGATTAACACTGATCTTGTCTGGTGACACATGCGAAATGTTCGCACTCTTTGGTGCTTGCAATGCCGTGTTCTGTTTCAACATTCAAATGAATATGGACAACTGCGTTATCAGCCTGACTGTCTTAAACAATGCACACGCATAAATTTGTTTCGGCAAAATCGTGTCGACCGAAACCCAAATAGACCGGGGCTGGGGACAATTGCCATTGTTTTATCACAAAGTTTTGAGTTGAAATTTTTGGTGTAATCCGTTTTTTGTTAATTAGCGGTTGTTGCTGTAATGTGCACCGTTTGAGAAAACAATTGTGGCCAAATCCACCCAGTTATTACTTTTTGTCTGAGTTTGTCAGTCTACACCTGGCAAATGTCAACAAACTGTGAAATTTGTTCTTTTCAAGAACGCGCCGCAATTAAATGTATCCTGAGAAATTGATAATTGATAGTCCAACAACCAACGTTCTAACATTGTGGTCGCACATGTAAACGGTCAATTAAAAACGATGCCTTTCTTTGTTAACACAAAAATGTCAAAAGCGACTGTTTCGTAACTAAAAATTTTCAGTGGCTTCCACTCGAAAAACGGCAACTGTGACAAAAATTGAACATCGCAGTCAGTGCATGGGGAATTTATCGTTCTTTTTCGAACTTCTTAACTAATTAATGGAGTTAAAAACACAAAAAGTTCACTGTAATCACAAAGAAATTCATCTTGCCTGCCAATTAAAACAAGGTGTCACCCACTTACCTGAGCGGGTTTTTTTTAGTTGGGCACTATAAAAAGGACGAAAATTTTTGTGACACCGAGACGATTTTATCATCTCAGTTCAGTAGTTTTTTTGCAGAATTACTGGTGGTATTCATAAAAAGTACAATAATTTGATTGGAATATCGGTAAAAGAGGGTGCATTATGAGCCGATTGCTGAATAGTTTTGTGTTTGTGATTTGGGTGAGTCTGAAAAAATTCAAACAAAACCCTTGTGGTAGCCTCACAAACAGCAATTATAAATAGTTGAATTGAAAAAGTTTATTCAAACACTGGTAAGCCGTCAAAAAAACTGATTTTTCATTTCATCAAGCTCGATGTAGCGGTAAAAAGTTTTCCGGTTTCGCCAGCTAGAACCGCGACAATTTTTGCAATTAATGCTGTTTGAAAATGATTACTTCTCGAAACTCTGAATGTTTCGTTTTTCAAATTTCACACTCAGTGGTCATTGGCCGGTGAATTTCTGGCGGCAGCGCAAGAAGAACGCAACTGCAAAGAAATCGTGCAAACGAAAGGCGCCTGTTGGCGGGACGAAGTTGGACAAGTGCTTCGCGACCAGCTGGGCCTTCGCGAAGGGGTTGGACCGAAGCAGATTGGTGTGCACACGGTCAGATGCATGGCAAAGTGCGTGCTGTTTCGATGATTTTATGTAAAAGTTTTTTTGGAATCCACGCTCTCAACATTTCGAAACAGCAAAACATTTGATTCTGATTTATTTGAATTTCTTTTACCTTCCAAATCCGATTCCTTTTTGATTTTTGAATTCATTTTCCAGAAACAAATGCGGCCTCCCATGGAAGGAGATTTACGAGCACGTTCAGGCGGCCAATATTTCGCTCGGCGACATGGAACATTTGTATCATGAAGCGATTGAATTGGACTTGTCAGCTGTTGAACGGAAAATGATCAAAATGGGTTTGTCAAAAAACAACGTACTTTGAACGAAAAAAAGAAATGGGACCATTTCAAACGTGCAGGATTGAAGTTGACAAAAACCGTGAAAATGCCAAACTCCGACACGAGCTGGTATCGCTGCGTGGCCGATGAGATGGGAGAGGAGAAAGTTACCAATTTTCGAAAATGTTTTTTCACGAACGGAAAAACGATTTCGGACTCGCATGATTCTGATGCGAAAGAGAACAACGACGAAACAGACGATCAGGAGCAACCGAAAAGTGGCCTCGAGATTGTGTTGGTTCAGATTTAGTATTTGTACGGTTCAACTCCTGTTTACAACCGTGCGCACTGCTAACGTTCTTGTATCGTTCTTGCGTTTACATCTACTTGTACTTATTGACAAGTACGCCGTGTACTTTTTGTGTTTGCTGAGCAATCATGTCTGATCGAATGACCTTGCACACGGACTTCCAATCGGGAGTGCAACTCGTTCAAACGATGAGAAAAGTCACCAATGTTTTTTTAAATCCCAGTTTCCGCGCGATGCTGAAGTTCTACCGAACCATTAAGAAGAACTGCCAAGGCGACAAACTACACGGCACGTTTGACTGTTTGAAAGAAAACACCGGAATCAGTTTGCACGATTATTTTGAGAAACGACCGACGCTGAAACGAAAAATCTGCGACGTCCGCCAAAAGTGCCGCAACCTGACCAGCAACAAGCACGGAAAGAAGTTAGTTCTTTGAAATCATTTTTTAAACTCAAGCTCACGTGTGTTTTGTACCCATCCTCGATTTGTAGAAGAGTGCAATTAGCTTTGGCGGGTGTCAGCAAGGTTCGAAAGGCCGCTTTCCTAGCTGGTGATTATGAGTGATTTCGAAGAGTGCAATTTTGATGTCTTTTGCCACATATTATCTCGAATATCAGAAAATGCAAATGCTCATTTGATTTGGTATGTTGCACTAAACTCCATGCAGAGCGTTCAAAGAATGCATCGAGACGCACTACGACAACGTGAAGACGCACCTGAAAGGGCGTTGCAAATGCACAGAACGATTCATCCGTCCGGGTAGGTGATGGCATTCTTGGGCACGTGACACACTGCTGATTGGGCATTGCTGATTGTGGCTGATTATTGAATTTGTTGATGTTTTCGTTGACAAACCGGTTTGCTCAATTGATTGACTTCGATTGATTAATTGATTAATTAATTGATAGGTTAAGATGTTGATTATTACGGTTGACGTTTGCACGCTGACGACGTTAACACGTCGTCACCAATTCGATAACTTCATCCTTTTCTTGTTCGTTTAACAGCAATTACGGCAAAGCTTGCGAAAAAATAGCTCATTGTATCTGCTTGTAAATGTGCAATGCAAGTGTTCCAGCTCTGTCGTCCTGCGCAAACAAGGCGGATAAACCATACGTGGCCGACGTCGCTGAAATTGCGTGCGATGACGTCATTGATCGCAACACGGTCGGCGCTGCATTCACCGGCCAATGGAACGAAAAGCTCGACTTCTTTTGCTCGGACGAGTTCGACTTCGACAGCTGGCGCGAGGAAACGCTGGTAATTGACAAGGCAAACAAAAGACGCCGCCGTCGTCGTAGCGCGCTGGCAAACCAGTGAAAAAGGGTCTGTGAAAAAAATGAAAATCTTGAATCAGGCAACGGGAAGCAGTTTGTGTCCGTTATATGTATCCGTGCAGTGCAGTATTTTATTTAATGTATGTTGGTAATACAACGAAGCATCAAAAAATGTCGCCTTTGAAATTGTCGTGCGCAAAACACATGCAAAATTTCAATAATAAGACGGAGATTATATTTTCCTGGATGATACAAACTATCAGACTTGATTATCGGTGCAAACGAGTCAGTCAATTTGGTCTTTGAATCTGTTCTGTGGCCTCGTCGCAAATACTTGCTAGTGAATTTCGTATTCGAATACCTCCTGTCATCCATCCCAAGTGAATCATCAGTGAAATGTCAAACCTGAAACACTGTAAAAGCTAAAACACACCAAGCCTTTATCTCCACATTGCATTCGGATTAGCCGTATACAACCAACCAATCAGTTTAAATATAATCAATGACAAACTCACTTCCCAACGGCAGTAACTTGCATCAGTTGACAAACGACATCAAAAAACTCCAAACAAATTCCAATGTCGTCGCAGATTTCGGACGCGCACGCGGAAGACAGCAGCTTGTTGTCAAGTTTTGCCGATCTGAAATTCACAATACCCTGTCACACACAGTTTTGTCTAAAGTAGAAAAATCTATAAAAATTCGAGCAAAAATGGTTGTATTATATTGGCCAAAAATTGATCTCATTTATGCATTCGAAAACAATTTTTTTTCAGATAGACAGCTCACTGAGAAAATCTTTCAGATAGCTGAATAAAAAATTCAAATAGAGATAGATTCAATTTGGATCCCAGCCCCCTTCTAGAACAACCATGATCCGCAGTTTCAAAGCAGTGTATGTGTTAAATATACAATATTGTGGATTTATTCAAACGTGTCCGGACTAAAATGACGTCATTTGCTTTAAAAACGCCCGTTTGTCAAAGTACAGGCACTAAAATGTCAGTTTGGTGTGACTGATTCGACATTCACCATTTGTTTATGAAATCGGCTAAACGGAAAGTCTGGTTTGCTGTGAACGACAAGCGCATGTTTTGCGGCACATGACGTCATTTCAGTGGGACCAGTTTAAAAAAATAAGTCATACCTAAATAATTAAAATTGAAATTGAAAAAAATAATACAATACAAAATTTGAAGTTCTCACTTGACCACGTTCCTCAGCTGTTTCCACTGTCGGGGTTTCCGCTCCCGACAGTCGTCAAAAATCGTGAGCACCGACTTCCAGGTTTCGTTGGTTTTTCGTTGCATTACGCTTCCATACAAGCGAATGTAAGAGTTTGATATAAACGCTCGAAATGACCTCTGTTTGTCGCTCTGCATTTTTGACACACACTCGGCTGTTTTCGCTGTTGGCTCAAAAGTGTTGCAATCGAATGGCACACTTTCAGTGGTTGCTTGAAGAATACTCATCGCAAGAATCCACAGTAATAATGGTGTTGAGGGTGAGGCATTTGATAGAAAGAAATTTGGGCTCGTCATGTTGGGTTGATACAGTCTATTCTGATCAGTCGATTTATTTTTGCTTCAGGTTTTTGCTTTAGTTTCTAATAAACTCATGTGTCAGGTACATAAGTGCGCACAACAAGATAAAAAATTTAAAAAAAAACAAGAGGATGTTGGCACCAGTGTATGCATTTCAATGTTCTTTTCCTACTAACACGTGTGTACTTGTCAAAAGTTCAAATAAAATCAAATTATTGCGATGTCGGAGTCAGATGTGACAACTGCCAATGACAGCATAAACCGCAGCCTGTTTTTTTGCAAAAACAAAAATGCATCAATCCAAATGTGCAGTAATTGTTTTGTGACCGTGAATTATGGTATGTCTAAAAGTTGCAAAAAAGTAAGCAAAAAACTGAAAAAATTAAAAAAAAGACAACGAACAGAGTGTGCAGAGACGTGCTATGCTAGTTCATAAAATCTAATCCAATCTTATTGAACATTACGTAGAACAGAAACTTTAAAAGTCATTCCAGATTTTGGCAGATTTTTTAAAATTTCTTTGGAACTTGGCCATGTTCAATTAAGCTGTAAGCCCCGTCAATCAGGCTTTTTCGTCCTGATGTAGGATTCGTTATTCCAAGCAATGTTTTCATCTGGAAATTTTGGGCAATACATTTTTATTATTTTTGTTTCGACCAACTGAGTTATTTGCTCTTATGACTTATTTTGAAACAAGCAAAAAAATTGAATCCGCCAAAATTATACCTTTGTGTTGTCGAATGAGAATTCTGTGTCCCAAAAGCTGTTCAAATCTTTTGCTTGCCGACTGAACAAAGCAGCCATTCTTACCAGCCATCTAGGTAAGGTTCGTTGACTGATCTTGTAATCTGTTAACAGGATTGTTTTGGTAATGTTGAGGTCAAACAGAGCAGTTTTTAAATGCAATCCTTTTTTGAAAAATCAATTTTGATTTTTCACTTTTTATGAAACATACTTTTTGGACGAAACTCCAGCGCGAGACATTCAGCAATTTCATCGAACCACATGCTTTCAGTCGACAGAATGATACGTTGGTTACTGGCCTGAAAGGAGCGTTTTGAAACAAGCTAAACCAGCTGATTTTCGCTGCGGTTAGTCATGTGAAACAAAAATGAAATTGATAGAACAAAAACAATAGTTGCTTGCCTCCGGCTTTGTCATCGCAGCAAAATGCGCTTGTGCAACATCGCGCACGTCAATAACATCGAACATCACTTTTGGAACCATCGGAACTTTGCCGCGCAAAAATCTGCTTGTTATCTAGAAAAACAAAAACAAACATGCATAACTGGCTGGGTGCGTGAATGTCAACAACTAAAAACGAAAAAATCAGCATTTCAAAACAGTTTTTCATAAACTTGTTTTGAAAAAGGTTTGAAAAAATTTTGAACTCAAAGAAACAATAAAAACTAGCTTTTTCCTACTTCTGCTGTGCTCGAAAGCACTGAGGACAAGACGGGACCAATGACCAGAACCGGATTCAAAACCACCAAGTCGAACTGCACTGTAGTCAGTTTTTTGCTATTAAAATTTGTTAAAGGGAGAACAGCATGAAAACTGTAATGTTCAAGTTTTTTAACCGGATTTTAACCGGAAATAAACCAGCAATATTCACCAACCGTCTTCATTCTCTACGAACTCCCATGCAATCCTCTCCGCGCGCGTTTTACTTTCCACGTAAGAGTTGTTGTCAATTTTTGCCAAGTCAACCCAATCATCTTCTGTGAACGTTGCGAGACCACGAGTTTTCTTTATTTCTGGCAAATTACTCATGTCTGCAAAGAATGTTGAAACTAGAAAATGGAGCACACAGTGTGGGTCTCCGTACTACATGCTGTTCATACAGTTTTATCGGAGTTTCTTGCTTTTGCGAAATAAAATAAAAAATGGAGAAAAATAATGAAAAAATAAAAAAATAAAAAATAAAAATAAAATAAAATAAATAAAATTTAAATAAAATAAAATAAATAAAATAAAATTCCGGAACCGGCGCGCGTACAAATTAAAAAAAATGGATGGTGTGGCAAAACGAAAGCGAACGAAACAAAAAGAAACTTATTGTACGTTTGTTTTTTAACCTGTCATCTTGTTTTTGGCAGAGCAGTGTCTGCGAAAAAAAACGAAAAACGTAAAGAATCTGACAGGTTTGCAGAGAAACATTCCGTACCAATAATTGCGGCGACCGAACTGGTCAGCACCAGTCGCTGAACGGACGGCGTCGCTGCGCAGGCGCTCAGAACACTGCGGACGCCGTCAACGGCTGGACGCACGATCTTCTCACGACCGTTGCTGTCCATCAGCACGGGCGAGGCGACGTGCAGCACGTACGTGCAACCGTTCACTGCCCTTAAAAACTTGCGGAAAAGGTCAGCTTGAGGCCCGTTTATACCTGACGTATGCAGACGTACGTCGACGTAGGTCAGGTATGAACGGTATGACTTATTTTTTAAACGTGTCCCACTGAAATGACGTCATGTGCCGCCAACATGCGCTGCGCTTGCCGTTCACAGCAAACCAGACTTTCCGTTTAGCCGATTTCTTCCCGTAAACAAATGGTGAATGTCGAATCAATCACACCAAACTGACATTTCAGTGCCTGTGCACTTTGGCAAGCGGATATTTTCAGAGCAAATGACGTCATTTTAGTCTGGACACGTTTGAATAAATCCACAATAGTATGCAATAACACGAGTCCTAAAGTGACGTGACGTGCCGTACATGCATACGTTTAGATGAACGGCAGTATGCACTAACACGGGATCTAAAGTGACGTGACGTGACATGCCGTGCTGCATGCGCTGTATAAACGGGCCTTTATAGATTACCGGATCCTTCTGAAAATGGTCTAGCTGAACTCAGCTCGACAAGATGCTTTGAACGAGCCTGACTTACAAAAAAATAGTTTTTTTAATTCAAAAGACTCAATTTTTTCCTATCCTTCGGCTAGAAAATATGCATTCTGGGATTTTTCCTTTACCACCCCTCCTTAGTGGCTGGCAGCGTGCCAACTCAACTCATCGATTTTTGCAATACAGTGGTGTAGCGCAAAGCCATTTCGCTCGTGTTTCACAAACATTTATATAAAAACACGTTTTTCAAGCACTAATGTTTCTAAAATCGCATAAAAGACGGGATGTGTGAGCAACTTTTTTAACGCGTTTTTTCTCATTGCAACCATAGCGCAGCGGTACTGCTCTCGCTTGGCAGGGCGGGGGCCTTCGGAGAACGGATCCCATCGTTGAAAAAATTATTTAAAAATTTAATTGTTTTAGGTCATGCTTCGTGTTTTTTAGGCAAACTGCGTTCTCCTGACCTATTTCTGACTTCATAATTGAACGGGACAGCCGAGTAGACAAGGCATAGGAACGGCAGTATGCAATAACACGAGACCTAAAGTGACACACGGCTTAAAACACACAGAAACCATTCTCATCGTCGGCATTGACCGAATCAAAACCCGAAATTCAGTTGTCTTTCGCGGTGCTTGAAAGGGTTATAAACCGAATAAAAGCGGCTGCGCACCCTAAAAACAAACAGAACAACAACAATCTCACCTTAACCATTCATTCAGCGGACTTTGAAGCTCAATAGAAACGAGTTCCAGTTGAGTTTTGTTTGGCGATTTATCCAGCTGTCGAATTGGTTCGCATTTCTTTTCGTTGCTTGTGTCGCGAACGGTGCCTCGCACTTTGTAGCCGTTTTCAAGCAGCACCTTGACGCAGTGGATGCCAATGAAACCAGACGCGCCCGTCACCAGTACCACTGAGAAAGTTTTAAAAAAGCGATTAGCTTACCAAAAACCGCAAAGTTGACGAGAAGTATGTTGTGAGGAGGCAGAAAGTCAAATCGAAACCATTTTTGGAGCACTTTTGCTGTAGTGCACTCGCCATAGGGCATGGGCTTTTTTGTCATACGCGACAAAAATGAAAACGAAAGGTAAAAAATAAACGCAAACATACTCGTCTCCGCCATTTTTTAGCTGTGGCTTTTTATTCGGTAACCAAACAACTAAAGTAAAGAGTGTCTGTGTTTAAAACCGAATTTTAATAAAACAAAATATGGAACATTTGAACAATAATTTTTGGCAACAATACACACCATAGATGTTTGCAGTTTTGTGCATTATCAAACCAGTTTTTGCTTGCCGGTGGTATGAAGAATAAAATGCTGATAGCACCATAAAAAATAACATTGCCGCGCAACAACATTGGGTTGATATGCAAACATTTTGTAGTTAAACGCACATTGACAAATAAAAACCCCACGAGCATTCATAAGTTACTAACTGACACATTTTACAGATGAAAACGGCACTTTAACTGTGTTAAACTAGTAGCTACCGATTCAGAAGTCAGGCATATTCCGACATAAATTAGCTGATTGGACAAACTAATGAAAATCTGAAAAGAAATTCTTGAGAAAAGCGCTCAACTTGTTTATTGTTGTTGTGCTTGTTTTGTCTCCGCCTGATCGTGAACGAGTAAAAATCCAAGTTTATAATTTTTCGGTTATTTCAGTTTTAGAAAGACACTGATCCTTTTTTACACAAGCTTTTTTGTACCACTCATTTTTGTGCTTTCAAAATTCCAAAAACACGAACAGCAGGAGTCGTTGACGTTCGGTCGGTGCTGGTGTGGCAATTAATCTGATCAAAATTTACAAAATACCACACAAGTTGGAACTTCAGCAATCAATTGAAATTTCTCGTCTTTTTTTGTTCGCCTGGAAAGGTGTTCGCTCGAACGTTAGAAAAATTCACCTTTCAAAAAGTACATTTTTCGAACATAAAAATTGCTAAACATTCAGATGAATAAAAACCGGCCAATTTGCACATCGATCAACGAACGCCAGGAAAAATCGAACACACTGCATTTTTACTGGGATAAAGGAAAACTGTTGTGCAAAAATGTTCAGTACACAGGCACGTTTTTATCCGTGCATTTTGCTTGGAAATCAATTGGAAAAAGACATCACGACATCACGCTCCTCAGCGACTGAGAAAGACATTTAAAGACAGTCCACAACATTTTTCGTGATCATTTCGAATAAAGGTTGCATGTGCGCAGCATTTTTTGACTCAAACAGTGTGTGCACGAAAAAAATTGGACCATGGCTTTCTTCGCAATGCTCTGCGTCGGTTGCCTGTTGATCCGTTTTGTGAGTGTCTCATGCTTTTGGTCTCCTCTCCAGTTATCGGAATTTCGGCAGATTGGCGCATACACGCAAAAAAACTCTCGTTTTCGTTTTCGTTTCCGTTTTTTTATCGAAGGCGTCTAAAATGAGGAACTGACCATTTCTGAGCGCAAGGCTCACCGTAGCAACTGTCTGAAAGCATTTCGTTACCTTGCAACATCGGCACACGTTTTTGTAGGCCCCAATCAGTGTGCAGTTTAAAAAAACAGACAAAACGTGGACCCCAGTGTTGCGCTTGATTGCAAGATGCTTTCCGGCAATTTCCACGGTGAATCTTGTTCAGTTACTTTTTTGAGACAATAACAATTTCGGAAACGGAAACGATAACGGAAACGGTAAGTTTTTAGCGTGCACTTACGTTTAATATGGCTAGGAGTGAAGTTCGCGTTACCCCAAGTCACTTTCCAAGTGAAGTTCTAGTAAAAAGTATGCCCGTTGCTTCAGGCGAGCACAGCACCGAGTCTGATGGCGCAAGAACAAGACGTTCTCCGCGACCATCTTCCCAACGCGAGTTCCTGGCAGGATTTAGCAGACTTTCATCAGAATCTACGCGAAATTGCGCTGGCCCGTTTTAAAGATAAACTGAATGACATGGTGTGAAAGTTTGAACTCTGATGAACTTTTTTTAATTGGACTTTATTCGACTGACGTTTCTGTTTTCATTCATTTTCAGCAGTCATCAGACGCAAAAGCATGAAATTTGGCGAAACAAACGCCGGCCAATGAAAACTCTACAAAAGATAAATTGTAACTTGAAAAAACAACCAAAGCCTTTGATTTTTCATATAATGTGAAATTTTACTTGTTTTTAGATTGGTTTGCTTTTTGATTGTGAGTACTGAACCATATATTTCGTTGCGAACTGGACTACTGTGAAACTTTTGTGAAACACGACACCAATTGGGCTAGTTTCTTCGAGCTTCTCACATAAACTGAAAAGCGAATCAATTTGTGATCGGTGCGGCAGTCGCAAAAAAATTGAAAAACTGTCTCCGATTTTGAAAATATACAAAATAAAGGCCGAATACATAAATAAGGCAGTCCTTATATTCTCCAGCAAGGCGGGATCAGTCGCAGTCTGGCTTTTTCTGGACTAGACTGCCCGTTTTCAAGGAATGCTAAGATATCATAATTCCCAATCGCGTGTGCAAGGGAGAAAGAACAAACAGAATAACACGAAAAATCAATTATTTTAAAAAACACGTCAACTTTGACACACAATTGGGTTTCTGAACATTTTTCTCTTTTATTCAAATTTCGCATCAATAATCATGGATGTATCCTTGCTAACTTCAACCGCGTCCGGCGTCCGAGCTTATTTTAAATGTCTGGAAGTTAAAAAAGGATCTCTTTCCAAAAAGGATCTTTTTCCTGTGGTTTCATTCAATATCCGAATTATCTTCGGCTAGAAAATATGCATTCTGGGATTTTTCCTTTACGATTTGTATGTATACATTCTAAAAGTGATTTTTTTTGATTTCTGATAGCGGTTGCTTGCAATTGCAGTTGTAGGTTCCTAATTTTAAACCTGATCCTAATCCTAAGCCAAGCTTTTTGGTAACGTGAAAATGATCAATTTAGTTTTTGCATTTTTTTCTTTCCTGTGTTATGGGGCAGGGGCCACCGCCACTGCACATGCACCTTTTTTAATGATGATGATGCATCACGTTCCTTTACCACCCCTCCTTAGTGGCTGGCAGCGTGCCAACTCAACTCATCGATTTTTGCAATACAGTGGTATAGCGCACAGCCGTTTTGCTCGTGTTTCACGAACGTTTATATAAAAGCACGTTTTTGAAAGCACGAATGTTTCTAAAATTGCATAAAAGACGTAATGTGTGAGCAACTTTTTTAACGCGTTTTTTCTCATTGCAGCCATAGCGCAGCGGTACTGCTCTCGCTTGGCAGGGCGGGGGCCTTCATAGAACGGATCCCATCGTTGAAAAAAAATATTTAAAAATTTGATTGTTTTCGGTCATGCTTCGTGTTTTTAGGCAAACTGCGTTCTCCTGACCTATTTCTGACTTCATAATTGAACGGGACAGCCGAGCAGACAAGGCATAATTTTTCAGGGTGCAAGGAGCGCGCGGAATTTGAATGAAAGAAAAAATAGTTCCAGAAAACCAATTGTGTATCAAATAGATTCGTTTGAGTTTTTTGGTGTGTGCGTGTGTAAACGATTGGGTCAATACCACGATTGGGGTGGTTGCTGTTGCAGTGTGCTGATAGTTGTAGTGAAGATGACCAGGCTGGCAAGATGCCAGTGTGGTTTTTAATGTGTTGCAGTGTGTTCGTTTGCTTTGGGGGACAAGTTGTAGCACATAGTTATTTGATCAATGCAAGCGCGAAACTTTTTGTGCAAACATGTGAGGGAGAAAAGAACACCCCTTGAAAATATACTTTCCGGTGTATGGCGGAATTAGGGTTGCCACGAGACATGTCTCGTCTCGTCATTTGTCTCGCTCGGACCCATTTTTGCTGTATCGTGTATCGTCTCGTCTCGCCAAATTCTCAAAATAGGCGTATCGTGTATCGTCTCGTACAATGACTTTGCGTATCGTGTATCGTCTCGTCTCGTGACTTTGCGTATCGTGTATCGTCTCGTCTCGCCAAATTCCTGTCTCGCGGCAACGGCATGTCGTGTGAAAATGTTCATCTTTCTGTGTGTTACCTACCATTGAGCAAAAGGAAATGGTTGTCATTCTGGTCAGAAACATAGAAATTCCGAGACGACCAGATACGAAAAATTTTATTGTTTTTTTGGATTTTCTCATGTTGCTGTTGTTTCTGTTTCCGTGAGTTTTTCTGGTTTTTCTCCTGTGTGAGTTTTTGTTGTTGTTTTTTTTGCTTTCGCGTGTCTTTTTGTGTGTGGCAATCAATTGCGGAGTAAATAAATGTGTGCGCTTTGATACCTCAGGCATTATTTCCAAAAAAATTCACAAATTACTTGTCTCGTCTCGTATCGTCTCTTTATTTGTCTCGCTCGGACCAATTTTTGCTGTCTCGTGTATCGTCTCGTCTCGTGACCCTGCGTATCGTGTATCGTCTCGTCTCGTGACTTGCGTATCGTGTATCGTCTCGTATCGTCAAAAATCCAAAAATGCTGTATCGTGTATCGGCTCGTACAATGACTTTGCGTATCGCGTATCGTCTCGTCTCGCCAAATTCCTGTCTCGCGGCAACCCTAGGCGGAATGTATCTGTTGAACCCTCAACGCAAAGTGAGGCCGGTATTATGCGGTTGACCAGGAACAATGCAAGTGATATGGAGATATTTATGTTGGTATACGCTGATTGCTTGGTATCGAGTCAGTGTGTTATACAGATTTTGATGCTATTGTACGCTGATTCGGCGTGTTGTGCAAGTTTGCTTGTGCCCTGACTATTATGTTTTGCAGTGACACACTTGCAGTGTTGAATACTTGGTGTATTTGGCGCAGTGCTTTTGAATAAAAACCCTCAAAACGAAACATGAAAGTCTTTACCGCTATGTAGTGGAATGACGGTATAATTAAACGTGAAGCAAGAGCACACATCCGTTGTTGGAGGTGGTGGACACATTGCTGTGGGTGTTGCAAACAAAGCAAGATTTACAATGTTTTTGACAATAAAAACTTGCAACAGACATTTACAACGGTAAATGCAATAAACGAATGAAAGCCACACACACGGGTTTGCACCCCGTTTGTACTTTGAAATGCTAACAGTGTATGTACCACCCCGTTTGTACGTTGAAGTGCTAACAGTGTACAATAAGCGGACACAACAAGTACAACATATTGACGGGGAGATGACCCAGATAAAAAAAGAGAACTGTCATGTGTGTTGCATTCTTTTTTCGACAGTTGTCCATTGTTTTTTACAAGCATCCTTTTGGGGCGTGATAAGAAAGGTCGGTTTTTGTTTCTGTGCTTTCCTGTGTCTGTTTCTTTTTTTCTCAAAAGAACCTCTGTAGCTGATGATGAACGGGTCAATCCATCATGCTGCGCCGGGGACCCGCCACGCGACGCCGTTCGACCGGCGTTTACTCCTGCACACCGCATCGCCGGTCGGTATCACTCGTCGGGGTGAGCCGGCGCTCCAAGTAAGGTCAACAGTGAGCGTGCACGGCCGCAAACTGTACTTGCACGGAACTCTGGCTCTGAACACGTGCCCTGCCAGCTGCGACAAATGTCGTTTGAACAGGTAACAGCAGACATGATACAACTTGCAATAAGCAGGACAACATGATACTGCACATTTTAAAAAAAAGGACAGATGGAATAAACTCATGTCCTGCAACAAATGCTGTGAAACAAAACATATGCGCCAATTTCAGAAGTCGCGCCGCTGCCGGTCGGCGCAAAAAGTTGCAGAACGACGCTGCAGAAGAGACGGCTCGTGGCGTTCAGCAGCCACTGCTTCCATACGCGCTGTCAAATTCCGTGTCGGTTGAGCCCACAGGCGAACAGCTCCATTCGTCCGAGAACCGCGATTTCTCCACCGGGTTGGACGACGTGGCGATCAACCGCGGCATTGCGGCCAACGGGCGCTGTTACGACTGCAGACACCCTGCTGAGAATCTGCGGTGCCCCGCCTGTGCCCGTTCGCGTTCGATCGCCCCACGATTCAGTGACATTCTGGCGCACGCCCCTGTCAGCCGCTGAGACAATCGAACACTCGTTTGATGCATTTTTTGATCTTGATTTTTTATCTTTTGAGGTGTTTTAGCTATGACTTATTTTTTTAAATGAATCCCACTAAAATGACGTCATGTGCCGCAAAACATGCGCTTGTCGTTCACATCAAGCCAGACTTTCCGTCTAGCTGATTTTTTCCCGCAAACAAATGGTGAATCAGTCACACCAAACAGAAGTTTTGTTGCCTGTACTTTGATAAACGGGCGTTTTTTAAAGCAAATGACGTCATTTTAGTCCGGACACGTTTGAATAAATCCACAATACACACACACCTGTCTTTTGTAATTTTTGACTAACGTTCACATATACCTTGTAAAAGAAAGTAGACAAATGAATGCTTGTTTGCTGTATTTCTGTCTTTTGAGGTGCCTTAGCTACAGCTACCTGTACCTATCTTTTTTTATTTTTTTTTAATATTTTTATATTTGAGGTGTCCTATCTTTTTTACACACCTGTCTTGTGTCATTTTTGACTGACGTTAAAACGTGCCTTGTAAAGAACAAGTGCAGATCGACAAGATGCTTTGAACGAGCCTGACTTACAAAAAATAGTTTCTTTAATTCAAAAGACTCAATTTTTTCCCATCCTTCGGCTAGAAAATATGCATTCTGGGATTTTTCCTTTACCACCCCTCCTTAGTGGCTGGCAGCGTGCCAACTCAACTCATCGATTTTTGCAATACAGTGGTATAGTGCACAGCCGTTTCGCTCGTGTTTCACGAACGTTTATATAAAAGCACGTTTTTGAAAGCACTAATGTTTCTAAAATTGCATAAAAGACGTAATGTGTGAGCAACTTTTTTAACGCGTTTTTTCTCATTGCAGCCATAGCGCAGCGGTACTGCTCTCGCTTGGCAGGGCGGGGGCCTTCGGAGAACGGATCCCATCGTTGAAAAAATTATTTAAAAATTTAATTGTTTTAGGTCATGCTTCGTGTTATTTAGGCAAACTGCGTTCTCCTGACCTATTTCTGACTTCATAATTGAACGGGACAGCCGAATAGACAAGGCTTAATTTTTCGGGGTTACAGGAGCGCGCGGAAATTGAATGAAAGAAAAAATAGTTCCAGAAAACCAATTGTGTATCAAATAAATTCGTTTGAGTTTTTTGGTGTGTGAGTGTGTAAACGATTCGGTCAATACCACGATTGGGGTGAGGTGTTGGTCACTACCACACGACCGTTTTTCAATTACTCGGTAGCTTCATGGCCACACAACTGAAATTTCATTGGTGTGTGAGTGTTAGTGAACTTGGCCTTCTGTACATTGCCCGCAAGGTGATCGCAAAATCTGGTAATATCAATTTTTTCATGTTCTGCAACGGAATGAGTGTGCAGGCGTGGAAAGAAAACCAGTTTCACTCTTTATGTGGCAATTCAAAGTCGCCTAAGTGACTCGGCCCTATGTAGGGGACTCGCATCACTTTTTGAATCTTGAATTCCCGCGCCATCCATGAAACTGTTTACCTGTCTGTGCGCGCATTGAGTTGCAGGACCAAAATAATAGATCATACGTGTTTTCTCTACTTTTCCAAAGTAAGTCCAGACATCGGTGTTTTGAAGAGCGGGCCCTCGCCCGCCACGCGGAAGATAGCAGCTGGTAAGTGTCTTGGGGAGGTGGAGGGGTGGGGAAAGGCCCGGCCGACAGGGATCAGGGGTGCAGGCAGACTTAGCCACGCAGTAAATAGAGAATTTTGAACACGGTCAAATTTCGGTTATTTTCTAAAGAGAATTCTAAAAATTTAAGTACACGTAAAAAATTGTCCTGTTTTCATTGTTGAACATGCAACTTTCCCTCTGTGAAATGGACAGCTTTTTTTAATGAAATAAGACTTGCCCTGTTAAAGCCCGTTCATACCTGACGTATGCAGACGTACGTCGACGTAGGTCAGGTATGAACGGTATGACCTATTTTTTAAACGTGTCCTACTGAAATGACGTCATGTGCCGCCAACATGCGCTGCGCTTGCCGTTCACAGCAAACCAGATTTTCCGTTTAGCCGATTTCTTCCCGTAAACAAATGGTGAATGTCGAATCAATCACACCAAACTGACATTTCAGTGCCTGTGCACTTTGGCAAGCGGATATATTTTCAGAGCAAATGACGTCATTTTAGTCTGGACACGTTTGAATAAATCCACAATAGTATGCAATAACACGAGTCCTAAAGTGACGTGACGTGCCGTACATGCATACGTTTAGATGAACGGCAGTATGCACTAACACGGGATCTAAAGTGACGTGACGTGACATGCCGTGCTGCATGCGCTGTATAAACGGGCCTTTATAGATTACCGGATCCTTCTGAAAATGGTCTAGCTGAACTCAGCTCGACAAGATGCTTTGAACGAGCCTGACTTACAAAAAAAATAGTTTTTTAATTCAAAAGACTCAATTTTTTCCTATCCTTCGGCTAGAAAATATGCATTCTGGGATTTTTCCTTTACCACCCCTCCTTAGTGGCTGGCAGCGTGCCAACTCAACTCATCGATTTTTGCAATACAGTGGTATAGTGCACAGCCGTTTCGCTCGTGTTTCACGAACGTTTATATAAAAGCACGTTTTTGAAAGCACTAATGTTTCTAAAATTGCATAAAAGACGTAATGTGTGAGCAACTTTTTTAACGCGTTTTTTCTCATTGCAGCCATAGCGCAGCGGTACTGCTCTCGCTTGGCAGGGCGGGGGCCTTCGGAGAACGGATCCCATCGTTGAAAAAATTATTTAAAAATTTAATTGTTTTAGGTCATGCTTCGTGTTATTTAGGCAAACTGCGTTCTCCTGACCTATTTCTGACTTCATAATTGAACGGGACAGCCGAGTAGACAAGGCTTAATTTTTCGGGGTTACAGGAGCGCGCGGAAATTGAATGAAAGAAAAAATAGTTCCAGAAAACCAATTGTGTATCAAATAAATTCGTTTGAGTTTTTTGGTGTGTGAGTGTGTAAACGATTCGGTCAATACCACGATTGGGGTGAGGTGTTGGTCACTACCACACGACCGTTTTTCAATTACTCGGTAGCTTCATGGCCACACAACTGAAATTTCATTGGTGTGTGAGTGTTAGTGAACTTGGCCGCCTTCTGTACATTGCCCGCAAGGTGATCGCAAAATCTGGTAATATCAATTTTTTCATGTTCTGCAACGGAATGAGTGTGCAGGCGTGGAAAGAAAACCAGTTTCACTCTTTATGTGGCAATTCAAAGTCGCCTAAGTGACTCGGCCCTATGTAGGGGACTCGCATCACTTTTTGAATCTTGAATTCCCGCGCCATCCATGAAACTGTTTACCTATCTATGCGCGCATTGAGTTGCAGGACCAAAATAATAGATCATACGTGTTTTCTCTACTTTTCCAAAGTAAGTCCAGACATCGGGGTTTTGAAGAGCGGGCCCTCGCCCGCCACGCGGAAGATAGCAGCTGGTAAGTGTCTTGGGGAGGTGGAGGGGTGGGGAAAGGCCCGGCCGACAGGGATCAGGGGTGCAGGCAGACTTAGCCACGCAGTAAATAGAGAATTTTGAACACGGTCAAATTTCGGTTATTTTCTAAAGAGAATTCTAAAAATTTAAGTACACGTAAAAAATTGTCCTGTTTTCATTGTTGAACATGCAACTTTCCCTCTGTGAAATGGACAGCTTTTTTTAATGAAATAAGACTTGCCCTGTTAAAGCCCGTTCATACCTGACGTATGCAGACGTACGTCGACGTAGGTCAGGTATGAACGGTATGACCTATTTTTTAAACGTGTCCTACTGAAATGACGTCATGTGCCGCCAACATGCGCTGCGCTTGCCGTTCACAGCAAACCAGATTTTCCGTTTAGCCGATTTCTTCCCGTAAACAAATGGTGAATGTCGAATCAATCACACCAAACTGACATTTCAGTGCCTGTGCACTTTGGCAAGCGGATATATTTTCAGAGCAAATGACGTCATTTTAGTCTGGACACGTTTGAATAAATCCACAATAGTATGCAATAACACGAGTCCTAAAGTGACGTGACGTGCCGTACATGCATACGTTTAGATGAACGGCAGTATGCACTAACACGGGATCTAAAGTGACGTGACGTGACATGCCGTGCTGCATGCGCTGTATAAACGGGCCTTTATAGATTACCGGATCCTTCTGAAAATGGTCTAGCTGAACTCAGCTCGACAAGATGCTTTGAACGAGCCTGACTTACAAAAAAAATAGTTTTTTAATTCAAAAGACTCAATTTTTTCCTATCCTTCGGCTAGAAAATATGCATTCTGGGATTTTTCCTTTACCACCCCTCCTTAGTGGCTGGCAGCGTGCCAACTCAACTCATCGATTTTTGCAATACAGTGGTATAGTGCACAGCCGTTTCGCTCGTGTTTCACGAACGTTTATATAAAAGCACGTTTTTGAAAGCACTAATGTTTCTAAAATTGCATAAAAGACGTAATGTGTGAGCAACTTTTTTAACGCGTTTTTTCTCATTGCAGCCATAGCGCAGCGGTACTGCTCTCGCTTGGCAGGGCGGGGGCCTTCGGAGAACGGATCCCATCGTTGAAAAAATTATTTAAAAATTTAATTGTTTTAGGTCATGCTTCGTGTTATTTAGGCAAACTGCGTTCTCCTGACCTATTTCTGACTTCATAATTGAACGGGACAGCCGAGTAGACAAGGCTTAATTTTTCGGGGTTACAGGAGCGCGCGGAAATTGAATGAAAGAAAAAATAGTTCCAGAAAACCAATTGTGTATCAAATAAATTCGTTTGAGTTTTTTGGTGTGTGAGTGTGTAAACGATTCGGTCAATACCACGATTGGGGTGAGGTGTTGGTCACTACCACACGACCGTTTTTCAATTACTCGGTAGCTTCATGGCCACACAACTGAAATTTCATTGGTGTGTGAGTGTTAGTGAACTTGGCCGCCTTCTGTACATTGCCCGCAAGGTGATCGCAAAATCTGGTAATATCAATTTTTTCATGTTCTGCAACGGAATGAGTGTGCAGGCGTGGAAAGAAAACCAGTTTCACTCTTTATGTGGCAATTCAAAGTCGCCTAAGTGACTCGGCCCTATGTAGGGGACTCGCATCACTTTTTGAATCTTGAATTCCCGCGCCATCCATGAAACTGTTTACCTATCTATGCGCGCATTGAGTTGCAGGACCAAAATAATAGATCATACGTGTTTTCTCTACTTTTCCAAAGTAAGTCCAGACATCGGGGTTTTGAAGAGCGGGCCCTCGCCCGCCACGCGGAAGATAGCAGCTGGTAAGTGTCTTGGGGAGGTGGAGGGGTGGGGAAAGGCCCGGCCGACAGGGATCAGGGGTGCAGGCAGACTTAGCCACGCAGTAAATAGAGAATTTTGAACACGGTCAAATTTCGGTTATTTTCTAAAGAGAATTCTAAAAATTTAAGTACACGTAAAAAATTGTCCTGTTTTCATTGTTGAACATGCAACTTTCCCTCTGTGAAATGGACAGCTTTTTTTAATGAAATAAGACTTGCCCTGTTAAAGCCCGTTCATACCTGACGTATGCAGACGTACGTCGACGTAGGTCAGGTATGAACGGTATGACCTATTTTTTAAACGTGTCCTACTGAAATGACGTCATGTGCCGCCAACATGCGCTGCGCTTGCCGTTCACAGCAAACCAGATTTTCCGTTTAGCCGATTTCTTCCCGTAAACAAATGGTGAATGTCGAATCAATCACACCAAACTGACATTTCAGTGCCTGTGCACTTTGGCAAGCGGATATATTTTCAGAGCAAATGACGTCATTTTAGTCTGGACACGTTTGAATAAATCCACAATAGTATGCAATAACACGAGTCCTAAAGTGACGTGACGTGCCGTACATGCATACGTTTAGATGAACGGCAGTATGCACTAACACGGGATCTAAAGTGACGTGACGTGACATGCCGTGCTGCATGCGCTGTATAAACGGGCCTTTATAGATTACCGGATCCTTCTGAAAATGGTCTAGCTGAACTCAGCTCGACAAGATGCTTTGAACGAGCCTGACTTACAAAAAAAATAGTTTTTTAATTCAAAAGACTCAATTTTTTCCTATCCTTCGGCTAGAAAATATGCATTCTGGGATTTTTCCTTTACCACCCCTCCTTAGTGGCTGGCAGCGTGCCAACTCAACTCATCGATTTTTGCAATACAGTGGTATAGTGCACAGCCGTTTCGCTCGTGTTTCACGAACGTTTATATAAAAGCACGTTTTTGAAAGCACTAATGTTTCTAAAATTGCATAAAAGACGTAATGTGTGAGCAACTTTTTTAACGCGTTTTTTCTCATTGCAGCCATAGCGCAGCGGTACTGCTCTCGCTTGGCAGGGCGGGGGCCTTCGGAGAACGGATCCCATCGTTGAAAAAATTATTTAAAAATTTAATTGTTTTAGGTCATGCTTCGTGTTATTTAGGCAAACTGCGTTCTCCTGACCTATTTCTGACTTCATAATTGAACGGGACAGCCGAGTAGACAAGGCTTAATTTTTCGGGGTTACAGGAGCGCGCGGAAATTGAATGAAAGAAAAAATAGTTCCAGAAAACCAATTGTGTATCAAATAAATTCGTTTGAGTTTTTTGGTGTGTGAGTGTGTAAACGATTCGGTCAATACCACGATTGGGGTGAGGTGTTGGTCACTACCACACGACCGTTTTTCAATTACTCGGTAGCTTCATGGCCACACAACTGAAATTTCATTGGTGTGTGAGTGTTAGTGAACTTGGCCGCCTTCTGTACATTGCCCGCAAGGTGATCGCAAAATCTGGTAATATCAATTTTTTCATGTTCTGCAACGGAATGAGTGTGCAGGCGTGGAAAGAAAACCAGTTTCACTCTTTATGTGGCAATTCAAAGTCGCCTAAGTGACTCGGCCCTATGTAGGGGACTCGCATCACTTTTTGAATCTTGAATTCCCGCGCCATCCATGAAACTGTTTACCTATCTATGCGCGCATTGAGTTGCAGGACCAAAATAATAGATCATACGTGTTTTCTCTACTTTTCCAAAGTAAGTCCAGACATCGGGGTTTTGAAGAGCGGGCCCTCGCCCGCCACGCGGAAGATAGCAGCTGGTAAGTGTCTTGGGGAGGTGGAGGGGTGGGGAAAGGCCCGGCCGACAGGGATCAGGGGTGCAGGCAGACTTAGCCACGCAGTAAATAGAGAATTTTGAACACGGTCAAATTTCGGTTATTTTCTAAAGAGAATTCTAAAAATTTAAGTACACGTAAAAAATTGTCCTGTTTTCATTGTTGAACATGCAACTTTCCCTCTGTGAAATGGACAGCTTTTTTTAATGAAATAAGACTTGCCCTGTTAAAGCCCGTTCATACCTGACGTATGCAGACGTACGTCGACGTAGGTCAGGTATGAACGGTATGACCTATTTTTTAAACGTGTCCTACTGAAATGACGTCATGTGCCGCCAACATGCGCTGCGCTTGCCGTTCACAGCAAACCAGATTTTCCGTTTAGCCGATTTCTTCCCGTAAACAAATGGTGAATGTCGAATCAATCACACCAAACTGACATTTCAGTGCCTGTGCACTTTGGCAAGCGGATATATTTTCAGAGCAAATGACGTCATTTTAGTCTGGACACGTTTGAATAAATCCACAATAGTATGCAATAACACGAGTCCTAAAGTGACGTGACGTGCCGTACATGCATACGTTTAGATGAACGGCAGTATGCACTAACACGGGATCTAAAGTGACGTGACGTGACATGCCGTGCTGCATGCGCTGTATAAACGGGCCTTTATAGATTACCGGATCCTTCTGAAAATGGTCTAGCTGAACTCAGCTCGACAAGATGCTTTGAACGAGCCTGACTTACAAAAAAAATAGTTTTTTAATTCAAAAGACTCAATTTTTTCCTATCCTTCGGCTAGAAAATATGCATTCTGGGATTTTTCCTTTACCACCCCTCCTTAGTGGCTGGCAGCGTGCCAACTCAACTCATCGATTTTTGCAATACAGTGGTATAGTGCACAGCCGTTTCGCTCGTGTTTCACGAACGTTTATATAAAAGCACGTTTTTGAAAGCACTAATGTTTCTAAAATTGCATAAAAGACGTAATGTGTGAGCAACTTTTTTAACGCGTTTTTTCTCATTGCAGCCATAGCGCAGCGGTACTGCTCTCGCTTGGCAGGGCGGGGGCCTTCGGAGAACGGATCCCATCGTTGAAAAAATTATTTAAAAATTTAATTGTTTTAGGTCATGCTTCGTGTTATTTAGGCAAACTGCGTTCTCCTGACCTATTTCTGACTTCATAATTGAACGGGACAGCCGAGTAGACAAGGCTTAATTTTTCGGGGTTACAGGAGCGCGCGGAAATTGAATGAAAGAAAAAATAGTTCCAGAAAACCAATTGTGTATCAAATAAATTCGTTTGAGTTTTTTGGTGTGTGAGTGTGTAAACGATTCGGTCAATACCACGATTGGGGTGAGGTGTTGGTCACTACCACACGACCGTTTTTCAATTACTCGGTAGCTTCATGGCCACACAACTGAAATTTCATTGGTGTGTGAGTGTTAGTGAACTTGGCCGCCTTCTGTACATTGCCCGCAAGGTGATCGCAAAATCTGGTAATATCAATTTTTTCATGTTCTGCAACGGAATGAGTGTGCAGGCGTGGAAAGAAAACCAGTTTCACTCTTTATGTGGCAATTCAAAGTCGCCTAAGTGACTCGGCCCTATGTAGGGGACTCGCATCACTTTTTGAATCTTGAATTCCCGCGCCATCCATGAAACTGTTTACCTATCTATGCGCGCATTGAGTTGCAGGACCAAAATAATAGATCATACGTGTTTTCTCTACTTTTCCAAAGTAAGTCCAGACATCGGGGTTTTGAAGAGCGGGCCCTCGCCCGCCACGCGGAAGATAGCAGCTGGTAAGTGTCTTGGGGAGGTGGAGGGGTGGGGAAAGGCCCGGCCGACAGGGATCAGGGGTGCAGGCAGACTTAGCCACGCAGTAAATAGAGAATTTTGAACACGGTCAAATTTCGGTTATTTTCTAAAGAGAATTCTAAAAATTTAAGTACACGTAAAAAATTGTCCTGTTTTCATTGTTGAACATGCAACTTTCCCTCTGTGAAATGGACAGCTTTTTTTAATGAAATAAGACTTGCCCTGTTAAAGCCCGTTCATACCTGACGTATGCAGACGTACGTCGACGTAGGTCAGGTATGAACGGTATGACCTATTTTTTAAACGTGTCCTACTGAAATGACGTCATGTGCCGCCAACATGCGCTGCGCTTGCCGTTCACAGCAAACCAGATTTTCCGTTTAGCCGATTTCTTCCCGTAAACAAATGGTGAATGTCGAATCAATCACACCAAACTGACATTTCAGTGCCTGTGCACTTTGGCAAGCGGATATATTTTCAGAGCAAATGACGTCATTTTAGTCTGGACACGTTTGAATAAATCCACAATAGTATGCAATAACACGAGTCCTAAAGTGACGTGACGTGCCGTACATGCATACGTTTAGATGAACGGCAGTATGCACTAACACGGGATCTAAAGTGACGTGACGTGACATGCCGT